>PVIU01004341.1:109560-129256 GCA_004026605.1 Ondatra zibethicus | reverse complement strand
GGTGTCATTGTTGATGGGTTCTCCATCTGCCAACTTTCGCCGCCACATTCAGAGAGTCTGGTTTGATCATATGCTCATTCAGTCCCAGTCCAGGTGGATTGGTGCGCTCCCATTAGTTCAGGCACACTGTCTCAGTAGGTGGACCAACCCCTCACGGTCCTAACTTCCTAACTCATCTTCTCCCACCTTCTGCTCTTCAACTGCACCTTGGGGGCTCAATCCATTGCTCTGATGTGAATGTGGGTCTCTGTCTTTATCTCCATCCAAAGGATGAAATTTCTATAATAAAATATAATTTATTTAAATGATGGAAGTTCCAAATTCACTGTCTTTTTAGAGCCTTAATGGTGGGACCGCATGAATCTTGAGCTAGAAGAAAAATTCAAAAATTTAACCTTAACGTCAACTGGGGGTAATTAGTAACTGAAAGTGTCTTATTTTATAAGTTGGTTGCTAGTACATGCATTCCACAATGAATTTTTATTGATTATATGCTCTCTGTCAGGAACTGTTTTAGGTCATTGAAACACGTTAAGAAAAAAAAATCCCTTCTTTGCTTTGCAGACAGAAAGATAAATAACTAAATACACAGTTCCTATTATAGATGAATGTTATAATGAAAAACAATGCAGGAGAGAGGGATGGGAAATTTTAGATAAAATGTTATCAGAGTGCTTCAGAAATAATATATATGTTTATATATATTTGTTTTATTCTGTACTAAAATAAGTTTGCTGTTACTTTGTACTAGAGCTAGAAAAATATTCTTGTGACAGTATTTTCTGTGTATTTAGGAGGTCTTTTTGTATGGTATAACATTTAAAATTAGTTTTAATATGTTTTGTTGTCTTATTTTCTTTTAGAAGAAAGAATTTGATCATACATGATAGTAATGAGATTTTCTACTTAAACTCTGAGGTAGCAGAGCCATGTAAACCTGGTTTGATGGGTTTTAATAAACCTTTTGTTGATTAAAATATAGTTCTGACGCTATACGGGAAACATCTTGCAGCTTCTTAGCATAGGTTTTTCAAATAATGTTTTCAAGTTCTGAGATTGTTTGCGTACGTAGACGTAAAGGTTTGTCAGTGTGTTTCAGGATGACTCCCTTGTTCTTTCTGCCCTGCTTTCCTTGGTGTCTGTTACCATGCAGTCAAGATGGTGTTTTAGATGTTTATAGAATCGTGTTTACTTGTTTTATTTTTTGCTTTTCTTTTTGTTGGTGAGTTACTGAGAGCTTGGGGTCCAGCCCAAAGACTCTCCTCAGGGTTCAGATTGGATGCTACAGTGAAAAGAACTTTTTTCTTAGGTTATCTGAGGGCATCCCCCCCCATGCTTTTTTCTTAGGTTATCTGAGGGCAACCCCCTCCCCCCCTCTCTCCATGCTTTTCCTTATCAGTCTCTTTATTGTCCTGTTACTATTCCACTTCTCCCATCCTACTTCTAATTCCTCCTAGCGTTTTTTCCCCCTAGTTCTTCTCCTAGCTTCAAGACTTGTCTCCTTACAGGAGCCCTGAAGCAATAAAAAGTTACAAGAGTCACCTCTCATTGGTCAGAAGCACATTTCTAGGTTAAGCGATAGGGAGCTTGTAGGGTGGAGGCTGTTCATTCATTCCTGGCCGCCCAGACCCAAAATAATCACACAGAAACTATATTAATTAAAACATTGCTCGGCCTATTAGCTCAGGCTTATTAACTAACTCTAACCCGTTCCTACTATTATGTGTTTTGCCATGAGGCTCGTGGTTTCCAGGTAAGGTTCCAGGGTGGAGTGTCTGTCTCCTTTGGCAGCTACAGGCAGGTTTTGAAGTGGCTATAGTCCTTGTAGGACAAATAGATCTAGTTATGAAGCATGTCCCAGCACATATTCTATACACCAAAATTATATAACTAAGTGAAAAGTCATCTTCCTGACCACCCACAGATATATGTGCCCATAAGACTGAGATGCAATCATGAGATTACATGTGCACATCACATGAAAATGTGTGGTGCTGGAGAGACACCAAACTGCTTTAGCAAAAGTGTACAACAGTTTCCAGGGTTGATGGTCCTTCAGACCTTGCGTGGACAGGATTAACCTCTGTCAGAGTCACTCTGTTAGTGGGCTGATAGCTGGATTATCAATTGTCACATGCTGTATATTTCCATAGCCTCTGACAGTGATTGAGTGATTAATTACATTGAGAAGAGTAAATAAATAAATAAATATAATCTAAATAACTAAAACAATGAAAAACCCACAATATTCTGGTTCAGTAAGAACCATCTTAAAATGTATGCGGATTGAGCCTCTCTCCCGTGGCATCTTGTCAAGATCTGCACTGGAAATAGCTTTCTCCCACATTCCTCGTACATGTGACTTCTGTCTTCATTAGAGAACTCTCAATCTTGGTGACATATATTCTAACATGAAATGGACTTTTGCCATGAGAAGGGATTCACGTAGTTTTTAAAATTTTAATTTTTGTCCAGAGGACAAATTATTGACTATCTCATAAGAAATGGAAATGTAATTTATGTTTTATGATTTGTGTATCCAATTTCATGTTTTGACCTATAGAACATGTCAATATGTTTCAGGATTTAGAAAAATGAGATAAGTTTTGATGTGTAGTGGAGTGATAATTGAAATGAAAAATGAGCAGTGTATGGTTTAACAATGGTGACCCACACACTGAAGGATGCATTAGAATTTGTCAGGTGAAGAATATACTTTCTGAGCATTCATACAGTATAAAGAAAGAAACATGGGGAAACACAGGAACGGGCAGGCATTCGTGCAGTATAAAGAAAGGAACATACGGGGAAACACAGGAACAGACAGGCATTAGTGCAGTATAAAGAACACACAGGGAAACACAGGAACGGACAGGCATTCATGCAGTATAAAGAAAGGGACACACAGGAAAACACAGGAACGGACAGGCATTCGTGCAGTATAAAGAAAGGAACACACAGGAAAACACAGGAACGGACAGGCATTCGTGCAGTATAAAGAAAGGAACACACAGGAAAACACAGGAACGGACAGGCATTCGTGCAGTATAAAGAAAGGGACACACAGGGAAACACAGGAACAGACAGGCATTAGTGCAGTATAAAGAACACACAGGGAAACACAGGAACGGGCAGGCATTCGTGCAGTATAAAGAAAGGAACACACAGGAAAACATGGGAATGGACAGGGATTAGTGCAGTATAAAGAACACACAGGGAAACATGGGAATGGACAGGGATTAGTGCAGTATAAAGAACACACAGGGAAACATGGGAATGGACAGGGATTAGTGCAGTATAAAGAACACACAGGAAAACACAGGAACGGGCAGGCATTAGTGCAGTATAAAGAACACACAGGGAAACATGGGAATGGACAGGGATTAGTGCAGTATAAAGATGGAACACACAGGAAAACACAGGAACGGACAGGCATTCGTGCAGTATAAAGAAAGGGACACACAGGAAAACACAGTAACAGGCAGGCATTCGTGCAGTATAAAGAAAGGGACACACAGGGAAACATGGGAATGGACAGGGATTAGTGCAGTATAAAGAACACACAGGGAAACACAGGAACGGACAGAGAATAACGTGTTTTGTGTTGAGGCATTTTCAAAGAATTTACAGAAGACAGAGCTAAAGAGTTGCGTGCGGCTGTATTTAGAAAGCATTCTGGGAAATTAGTGATTCTCATTTACTTGTCTAGAAATCATTTTTACATCCCTGTAAATGAATATAAACCTACCTTATCTTGTGTCTTGTAGATTTCAGAGTCTGGTGTTCAGCAATGCCGAAATCAAACGATTTCTTTTTTCCCATGGATAATTTGTTTTTCAGCAGCCCTGACGAAGCTGGAAGGTAAGTGTGCCGGAGAGGAGTCGTGCAATGCATTCCTTTCAGTTTTATAACTTCAGGGGCTTCCAGTTTCTCATAGTTATGGGATTAACCTCGAATATAGTGATGGTGACATTTACATGTTGATTACCCATAATTATCGGTGAGGCATGTCTGCTGAAGCTGAGTGAGGAGAAATGGAGCGGAGGTCCAGCTCCCATTCAGCTAGCGTCCCTCACACAGCAGTGTGCATCAGTCCTGTGACCCAGGGACAAGATGAGAGCATTGCCATACAGGGGCAAAGCAAAACCATGACAGAAAACTTATTTACAAGAGTTTGTATTTGAGTCGTGTTTAATAAATAAGTGGTTTTTGATAGCCTGTCCTGATTAACATATACTCACATTTTGTTTTCTATGTAGCTCTCCAGTTAAGGGGAAATCATTGGATTGGTTTCTCCCTCCAGCTCCACTGATTTCAGAAATTCCAGATATTCAAGAGTTAGAGGAAGAAATTGAAAGTTATAAACTATTAGGTAAATTATCATGTTCCTTGTGAAGCCAAACTCGTGAGTTGATGTCAGTATATATAAAAAAATCTACTAGCGTATTAGACTATTAATTCCTTTTGCCACGTGTCCATCAAATCTCAGGACCTAGAGCACTCACTTCTGTAAACACACTCACACAGAGCACAGCACACTGTCACAGGCTTGTGTGTACTAGTGCTAATATACATAGATCATAACACACTGTCACACGCTTGTGTGTGCTGGTGCTAACACAGAGCACAGCACACTGTCACATGCTTGTTGTCACATGCTAACACACTCATATAGAGCATAACACTGTTACATACTACAAAAAATTTCTCCCCAGAATAAGCATGTTCAAATAATATATATTTCTTATACGATAATATTCAACACTTTAATGTTTTAATATGACTCATAATTTATATATGTTTGCATATGAATTTGTATAATTATTTTTTTATGCTGGGCTCACTGTAGCCTTGGCTAGCCTGAAACTCACTGTGTAGATGAGGTCTGTCTGCCTCCAGAAATAAGCATCTCTATTTCATGACTACAGTAGTAAAAATTATCTTACTATTGTACTGAGTCTTTCAATTCTTGTATTTATCTACTAAGCTCTTTTAAAAAATTTGAACTTTGTTATGGTTATTTAGTATCTGTGTGTATGGGAGCTACTACCACAGTGTTTGTTTGTGAGGTCAGAGGACAACTTACAGAAGTCAGTTTTCTCTTTCCACCATGTGGATCCTGGGGCCAGAACACAGGTTTTCAGGCTTGACAGCAGATACTTTTACCCACTAATCCATTTCCCTGGCCTCCTTTAGAAACTTTTGAGATTTTCTGTCATTATTTAGAAAGTTTCTTTTCATAAAGAACATGGAATATGTAATAATTAATAATTAATTTATTTTTTCTTGTAGGCCAAGAAAAGATGCCAAAAATGTTAACATCAAATTTGAAGATCATTAATGAAGACAAAAATTGTATTTCACCAACACAAAAATTCCATTTTCCCTGTAATGTGGGTAAACTGGATTACCTAAATTTAGGAGGATCAAATAATGATGCCTCATCCCTTATTGCTGGCAAGCTGGTGTATGGCTCTTCTCAGAAATATAAAGACCACATGGGCACTAAGAATCCACCTGCAAAGAATGGTCCTGGTGATTCAAAATTACCTAATGTTGCAGAGAATAGAGGAGAGGGAACACCAGCATTCAAGAAAAGGTAACTAATTAGTTACAGGATTCTCTGAGCAAATCTGAGGGTGTAAGCTGAAAAGAATTAAATTTGATAGGAGGTGGGTGAGAAAGACAGTGGCAACATAGTGTATGAGCTGACGCTACCAGGCTTGGAGTGCACTCTCAGGATCTAAGTTCCTGCCTTTCAGGAACTTAAAATCTGCTGGGAAGGCTTGGATGGTGAACAACTAAGACTCACTCACTGAGTGTTTTGAAGTGTGACAATTATTTCAACAGTGTTTATGATTCGATCAAAGGTTCTCAAAATGTTCTCATTGGTGCCCTTTAATACTTAAAATTTACTGAGGAATCTGTTTTTGTTTAGGCGGATTACTTTGCCATCCTGAAAGTAAAAACTGAAAGCTAAAATATATTAGTTCATTTTAAAACAATGCAAATTGTTTCAAATTGACTTCTAGTTAACCTTAATTTGTGTGTGTGTGTATATATATACACACACATACAGTGTTGTTGTTTTTTATTTTTTGAGACAGCACCTCATTATGTAGTCCTGGGAGAAACAGAATTAACTGTGTAGACATAGCTGAGCTCAAAAATACAGAAATCTTTTGTCTTCACTTCCTGAGTACTGCCATTAAAGGCATGTGCTGCCGTGCTGGGTTCTAACTGATCTCTCTCTTTCTTTCTCTCTCTCTCTCTCTCTCTCTCTCTCTCTCTCTCTCTCTCTCTCTCTCTCATACACACACACACACACACACACACACACACACACACACACACACACACATATTTAGGTTTTTTGAGACAGGGTTTCTCTGTAGCTTTGGAGCCTGTCCTGGAACTAGCTCTCGTAGACCAGGCTGGCCTCAAACTCAGAGAGATCCACCTGCCTCTGCCTCCCGAGTGCTAGGATTAAAGGCATGTGCCACCACCGCCTGGCTCCTAAATGATCTATTTTTGGCTATACTCTTAAATGACCCTTTCCACAAATCAGTGGATGAATAGGTTAAAAATAACGTGACAAGCGAGGAACAGAGACCACATATGTACATTGTGTGATCTCACATGTGTTAGCGCCCTACTTCTTTTAACTAACATACATGAGAAAAACAACTTGAAAACAGAAAAAAATTTCTTTAGCAGGGCAATTTTGTTCTACTTTGCTCTTGGTCTCTCTTGATTTGGGAATTTCTTCATCTTAGCATCCTGAGAGCTGGGGTTATTTTAGATTATATTTCTGATTGTATTCCTTTTTTAAAAAATTGTTTTTTATTCTTTGAGATTATAGTAAATTACATCATTTCCCCTTCCTTTCCTCTCTTTAACCCTTCCCTTTCCCCCTTGCTTCCTTTCAAAAGCATGGTCTCTATTTTCATTAAGTGTTGTTATATGCTTACATGTATATACATATATTTTCCTAAATACATAAATATAGCCTGTTCAGTCTGTTTATGTTACTTGTGTGTATGTTCAGTGCTTGCCATTTGGTATTGGATAACCACTTGGTTTGCCATTGCCTGGGGAGGACTCTTTCTCCCGTTCTCCGTGTTCCTTAGTTGCCTGTAGTTCTTTGTGTAGGACTGAGGCCTCCTAGGCTCCTCACTCCTTCTCCCTCCTAGCACGTCTGTTGT
This sequence comes from Ondatra zibethicus, assembly GCA_004026605.1. Lineage (NCBI taxonomy): Eukaryota > Metazoa > Chordata > Mammalia > Rodentia > Cricetidae > Ondatra > Ondatra zibethicus. Next base: position 122,051 of record PVIU01004341.1, on the reverse strand, counting down.
TGTCCTCGTTCAGTCATGTTTTAGCAGTCATATTGGTGAGATTTTGTAGGTTGCAGCTTCTGATATTCCTAGGAAACAACCTCACAGCAAACTCCCTGATCCTCTGGCTCTTAGGGTCGTTCTTCCTGTGTTCCCTGAGACCTGGGTTTGGGAGTGTTTTGTGGACGTATCCATTGGAACTGGGCTCCACAGCTCTGTATTTTGATTAGTTATACTTTCTACAGTGCTCTCAGTCTGTTACAAAGAGAAGTTTCCTCGACGAGGAATGAGGGCTGCATATTATGTGTGGGTGTAAGGACTGACATGTTGTGAATGATACTACAGATTATGCTGGTTTAGTAAAGTGGCAGCTGTAGGTTCTCCATCAAGATCCATGGCTTCACTAGCCCTGGGTAGTTGGTTAGGTTTCCCGTAACAGAATGATTTCTCTTCTGTTGAACGGGTCTTAACATCCAATCAGAGATGTAAGACCCACCGACAAGTGTGAGTGCTGCTACTGCACCCTTAGTGTTCCATGCCACGCTGGTTGTTGTGGCTCACAGGTGGCATGGCTGGGTAGGACTGTTGGTTCCTTCCCTCCTATGGGAGTTTGCGTGGCATCTTCTGGTACCAGGAAAGCTAGTCCTGGGGGAGGAGGATTTCACGTCAGATCCAATTTGTATATTTCTTTATGCTTTTTTTTCCCAGTCTACATCCTTGTTCTTCTTGATACCTGGTTCTATTTACTTTTCCCTCCTTCATTTCTCTGTCTATAATCCTAATACTAACTACTTGTTTTTCTCTTTTATTATCACACCCCAGTAGCTTCTATCTTAATATACCAATGCTATCAGTCTTTCTCTTTCCTAGAATGATTGGAGTTGAGGAGATACTTTTTAATTGATTATTACTGTATTTTCATATGGAGGCTGTGCTTTGACTCCCTGTGATATTATATTTAAAACACTAACTATAAAAACAAAGACATAAAAGTAAACCTATCGGAATAATAGCAGAGTTTTCAATAGGAACTTAAATGCCAGAGGACGTGGAATAAATCATTTCGATCTCTCAAAGCTACTAACTGCCAACACAGATTACTATACTCAGAAAAATTGTCTGTCATAAATGAAGGAGAATTTCCACAATGAAAACAAGCTAAAGAATCCATGCTACTTAGTCGGAACTGTGTAAGTAGTAGTTGTAGGTCTCTGACACAGAGAGACAAACACATCCATGAGTCTGTGGGACGATGGCAGAGGAAGGAAGAAAGCAGCTGGGTCTCCTCTGCCTCTGCTCCCAAGTCTTTATCAATAAAACAGAACGGTAGAGACTTAGTTAAAACAACATGAAGTAAATGGCATCAGAGATCAAAGACCTCACAAACATCTACAGAAATTCCATCCAAACTCGGCTGAGTAACATTGTCAGCAGCCATGGAACGTTTTCTGTAATAGGACAGAAAGCACATCTAACAGATGTATGAAAACTGAAATAATTTCTTATATTCTATCTGACCACAATAGACTAAAACTACAAATCAATAGTAAAAAGAACTAAAGAATGAGAAACTGACCCAAATACTTCAAGAGAAATATAAAAACCACCGGTACCCAGAAAAACCATCGAAAGGAAGGCCTACAGATGTATTCGTATCAATAAGTTTCAGAGAGTTGATCCCGATGTCCTGAAAGCCTGTGAGAACAGCTGCATTTTGTACAGTGACCTTACACTCTGGGTGGATTCATGTGAGGTGTGCTGTTGGTATTGAGAGAAAAACAATTCTTTCATCATTGCTGGCTTTGAAAATGAGGATGAAAACAAGGATGAGATGTCCAAGAAAGTTAGCAGGGCTCTTGATAAGGTGACTCTGATTATCGTTCAGGATCCTCTTCTTCAGATGAAGAAACAAGCAAGGAAGCAGAAGTGAAACCAAGTTCAGTGTCTGCACCACCGAGCCTGGTACCAGATTTCAGAAGAAAGCTGGGAATGTACCGAGGGAATGGCCATCAGAGTCACTATCCTCCTCCGTTTGGTTATCCAAATCCAGGAAGGAAGAATAAACCATACTGTCCAATTCCAGTGGCATGGGTACCTCCTCCTGGAATGCACTGTGACCGAAATCACTGGATTAATCCTCACATGTCAGCACCTCACTAGCTCCTTTTGATTTTGTTTGTCATGTTGATAGAAAGGAAGAATATACCTTAATATATACTAAAAGTTCATACTTGTAGTGAAGTTTGATGGACCAAACCATCAAACTTATTTTTATAGAAAAGTTATTGGGAATAACCTTTCTTTAAAAAGTATATATATATATATATGCACTTTAGATCTATTGAAATAGTTTGAGAAACTTTATTAAAGTTAGTCGAGTGCCTGAGTTTTTAATATTGGACTTAAGTTTTTATATATTGTGCATCGACTCTGTTGGATACAAAAACACTGTAGGAGTGGGCGATGTGTTCTCGCATCTTTGAGCATGGACTTTATGGAGAGTATGGAAGTGATTTATACACAAGGATATCTATTTTATGTCATTATTTAGAAGAATTGCTGCGTGAAATCACGCAAATAAAAAGTAGTCTGAGGCATGAAAAAAAACTAAAGAACATACCAAACTCATGGACACTGAGCAACATGCAAAACATTCTTGAACCAAATGAAAACAAAATATTCCTAGAATCAAGTGACATGAAAACCCAGCACACCCAAGCCTGTCTAATGTAGCGGAGGCAGCCATCAGAGGGGGCTTGTGCTTCAGATGCCAAGTAAAACAAACCTAGCAGAAGCAGAGATAGCTCAGGTGAGGGACATGCCTGTGACATCAGCACTCAGAGGCAAAGGCACGAGAATTGCCACATGTTCCAGGCCTTCTGATCTACAGGGCAAGCTCTAGGCCAACCAGGGCTACACAGTGATACCGTATCTCAGAAAGAAACAAATGAAAACCAGATTTCAGGTAAACAGTGATGAACCCTAGGGCTTTAGAAAATCAAGCCAAAGTCAGCATCAATAAGCAGGGAGAAATATCAGGGCAGAAGTTAAGAAAATAGGAATAAGCAGCAACATTCTTTAGAATCAGTTAGAGGTAGTTCTTAAAATAAAAAAATAGAAAAGTCCCTAGTCCAACTAGCTGAAAGAAAAAGGGAGAATCCCAAACTAATAAAATTGGACATTGAAAAAGGAATATTACCACAGATACAAATAGAATTCCAAAAATAATTAGAATATACCTTAAAAATTTATATTCCAGTAAACTGGAAAATAAAAAGAAATGGATGAATTTCTGGATGAATATAATCTACTAAAGTTAAAACACAATGAGACAAACAGGCCTATAAATGCAATGATATTGAAACAGTAATAAACAAAATCAGTTAAAGAGAGTTCAGGCCCAGCTGGAGTCACTGCTGAATTCTAGTTAGTTCTGGTGTTATAAACTATGCTAGGTCATACAATAGAAGGGGAAGGATGCTGCAAGACTCTTAGCGAAGCCAGTATTTCCCTGATACCAAAACCAAAGTCATGGCAAGGACAAAAGAGCAGAAGTATAGGCCAGTTGTGTGTACAGTCCGTAAGTGTGACACATCGCATGTATGGACTCATTGACATAAATCACCATCTTCTCGATGGATGCAGAGGAGCTTTTTGGCTAAATCCACTGTCTCTTTATGATAAAAACCCAAAGAAATTAGAATAGATTTTCTCATCATAATGAAGCTTACACTTGACAGACTGGTAGCTAGTACTAGACTAATGGGAAACCTCGAAGCACTTTCAATAAGATCAGAATCAAGACAATGCTGTTCACTTTCTCTACTCATGATTTTTTTCAAGATGAGATTTCTCTTTATAGTTTTGGCTATTTAACTCAACTCTGTAGACCAGGGTGGCCTTGAACTCACAGAGATCCACCTGCTTCTGTCTCCCTAGTGTGGGGAATTAAAGCTATGCCCTATCAACCCAGTTTAAAATTAATTTTATTTTAAGCCATGTGTTTATGTATGTGAATGTATTTCATATGGGTGTGGGTACGTGTGAAGGCCAGAGGAAAGAGCTCCCCCGGGGCTGGAGCTACAGGTGATTGTGAGCCACCTTTCATGGGTGCTGGGAATCTAATTCTGGTCCCCTGGAAGAGTAGTACACACCTGTAATCATTGAGTCATCTCTCCAGTCCCTCACTTTGTCAGCTATTTGCAGGTGATATGATCCTCTGACTCTTAAGAACCCCACCAGGAAACTCTTGGATCTAATAAGTACTTTCAGAAAAGTAGCATGATACAAAAGCAGTGTAACAAAATCGCTTGCCTTCCTGTATACCAACAACAAACATATTCTCAGTAATAAAATCAAAGGGGAAAAATCCATTCACAACTGCCTCAAAAAAATTAAATACTTTAGAATAAGCTTATTCAAAGAAATGGAATGTTTATGCAGTGAAAACTGGAAAATACTGAAGAAGAAATTGAGAGAAAGACTAGGAGAGGGAAAGACCTGCCACACTCACAAATTGGGAGAATTAATATTGTGAAAATAGCTATATGATCCAAAGCAATCTACAGATTCAGTGTAATCCCCATCAAAATTCCAGTATCATCCTTCGTAGTATAATAAAATCTTAAAATTCAAACCTATATAACTATACCCATCTGATTTTTTTACAAAGATGCTAAAAATACACATTGGATAAAAAAAAACTACTTATTAAACAAATGGTGCTAGGCAAACAGGATATCCACCTATGAAAGAATGGAACTATCTCTCACCATCTATGAAATCCAACTCCAAAAGGATCAAGACTTTAATGTTAGACTCTGAAACTATTAACAGAAAAGGAAGGAAAAGCACTTTATGATATCAGCAAAAGTATAAACTTTCTGAAAAGTCCAGTTGTTCTGAGATTATGTTAATATAATTGATACAGAGGAAACAATCAAATGATACAGTTTACAGAATGGGAAATTTCCACTAGCTATATACTTGATAGAATTAATAGCTGGAACATATAAAGAACCTTGAACTCACAGAGATCCACCTGCTTCTGTCTCCCTAGTGTGGGGAATTAAAGCTATGCCCTATCAACCCAGTTTAAAATTAATTTTATTTTAAGCCATGTGTTTATGTATGTGAATGTATTTCATATGGGTGTGGGTACGTGTGAAGGCCAGAGGAAAGAGCTCCCCCGGGACAATCCATTCAACAAACGGGCTAAAGAAATGAATAGTTTTAAAAAAGTACAAATGGTTAATAAACAGAAAAAGTATACATTACTATCCATTAGAGAATTGCAAACAAAACTACATTGAGATTTTCTCTTACTCCGGTCAGAAAGGCAGCCATTAAGGTAACAACAACAAGTGGTGCTGCACTCCTTGAATTCCAGCACTCTGAGGGGGAGGCGGGCGGGTCTACAGAGTGAGTTCCAGGACAGGCTCCAAAGCTACAGAGAAAAACCCTGTCTCAAAATAGAGAGAGAGAAAAAAAAAAGAAAGAGAAAAAAAAGTAACCAGAGACTGATACATGGCAAATGCTAAAGATACTGGTATTTATGCCTAGCATAGACACTTCTTGTTGTTAGAGTGGACTAATGATCTAGATTTGGAATAAAGAAAGCATGTCCCAGTCTTTATAACATGAGGGCCTGCTTATTGGGGTTTCTGTCCTGCCTGGTTTCTGTCCTCCCACCAGATCCCACAGCTGTTTAGCCCCAAAGAAATTACACAGAGGTCTATATTAATGATTGTTGGCCCATTAGCTTAGGCTTCTTATTAACTCTTATAACTTTTATATTCTTATCTATGTTAGCCACATGGCTCAGTAACTGTTTCAGCAGGACAATCACATCTTCCTTTTCCTGTGTCTGGGACAGGACTGCAGAAAGAGCTTCCTTCTTCCCAGAATACCCCTGTTCTCATTGTCCCACCTCTACTTCCTGTCTGGTTGTCTCGCCTATACTTCCTGCCTGGCTACTGGCCAATCAGTGTTTATTTAAAACATAATTGACAGACTACAGAATTGTCCCACACCAAATCTTCAAGTACCCGAGAAGTAAAAGAACTAAGGGTTTCCTCAAAGAAATTTAAGAAGCAAGAGTTTTTCAAGGCATAGCCGTGTTTTTTAAGACTGTGGAGAAAATAAATTATCAGTGAACTTGAAGACATGAAGAACTCATGGAATGGAATTTTCAGGGGGCTAGAGAGCTCCAGGGAGTATTGGTAACTGGAATATAAACAATGCCCATATAGTTTATTAAAGCTTATTTCAAACTCATAATAACTTTAAAATCACACAGCTAGAGAATGACTGATCTTTGTGCTAAGTCCGGATTGTCTGGTTCCAGCTGTTGGTTTTAACCAGTAACCGCGCAGTGTGCGCAGTCACCCTATGGCAAGTTCCTTCCCATCCCCAGGGTCATTTTATAGTGGATTCTGTTTCACCTGCATGTTTGAGTTTTCTGTCTTCAGAGATAGAATTCTCAGCAGTTGAGTATGAAATTTTACAAAGTTTATTCTAAATTTTTGTGTAGATTTTTTAAAGATTTAGGTTTTTTTCTTACACACAAAAATATATCAAGACTAAGTAAAAAATTTAAAAACATCTGTATAGTGCTCCTTTGGATTTACTTCTTATTGTTTTTTTTGTATGAAATTTTTTTATTGTTTTTTTGAGACAGGCTTTCATTGTGTTGTGTAGAGACTGGCTTCTAATTCAAAGCTCTGCCAGCCTCTGCCTTCTGAGTGCTGGGATTAGATTTATATGCCACCATTGCCTGGCTAAGTATAAAAAAAATTTAATGAAAAGCTTTAAAAAAACAACAACAAAAAAGAACTTTGACACTTACAAGTACATATTTCAAAGTGCTGTTGGACAGTAGGGAAGCAATATTATTTCATTCTTTTCTTAATATTTAGACAATTTCTTTAAGTTGTGAGTATTGCATTAATAACTTTGATATTCACTTCATGTTAAGGATAACATGAGCAAATTATTTTGATCAGTTAGATAACAAAGAATAGATGTAAAGATAGTGTCTCCTTGTTTTGAAGAATTTTACAGAGAAATATTGGATGTGTGTATTAGTTATTTCTGTTGCTGTATTAAAGCACTGTGACCAAGGTGACTTTCATAAGAAAGTGTGTTTGACCTCTAGTTCTAGAAGAATAAGAGTGTGTCATGGCAGGAGGGTACAACAGCAAGCAGCTGGAGATCAGAAACAGGAAACTGACAGCTAGCATCTTCAGATGCAAGCACAAAATAGAAAGAGAAACCCGGTGGTGTCTGAGGTGGCTGCTTCATCTAAGCCTCCCAGGCAGCACCGCCAGCTGGGAACTAATGTTCCAGTATCAGAGCCTAGGGGGACATTTCTCATTTGGACCACCACAATAGTATTTGGGGAATTTGGTTTGTTAATATGCTTAGTTCATGGAGCTAGAGAGATAGCTCAGTGGGTCAGAACACTGACTGCCCTTCCAGAGGACCCAAGTTCAACTCCCAGCACCCATATGGTAGCTAACAATCATCTGTAACTTTAATCATAGATTATTTCTTCTGGCCTCCATGGGCATTGCACACACACACACACACCCCACACACACATATGTAGGCAAGGTACCTGCACATATAAAAAATTTTAAGCATCTCAATTCTTTAAATAAAAAGATAAGAACAAATATACTTAGTTTACTTCTTTTCCATTTGTAGGGAAAGGAAGTTGGGTATTCAGTACAGATGTGGTTGACCAGGAACTATACTTATGAATATATGTATCAGCATCTTCTGGCACAAATGGCATGATTGATAGTTATCATATGTTTACAAATGATAAGTTTTGCTTGTCAGAAATACCCTCTAAATATGTAGATAACAGGCATCTTCTATGTCTGGTCATGGCTGGGGATCTCTCCAAAGAAAACACACACACATACACACACACACACACACACACACACACACACACGACTGTGTTAAAGACAAAATCCTGTTTCATAACCTAAAGACCAACCTAAGGCTAAAAAATGAAAAGAAATATGATTGAAGGCAATATATAAAAATGGGAGGAAAAACTCTCCCTTTGGAGCATTGGTTCTCAACCCCCTCTAGGGGCTGAATGACCCTTTCACAGGAGTGGCCTAAGGCCATTGGAAAACACAGGTATTTATATTACGATTCATAACGGTAAAATTGCAGTTATGAAGTAGCAATGAAAATAATATGTTTGGGGCCACCACAACATGAAGACCTGTTTTAAAGGGTCGCAGCATTAGGAAGACTAAGAACCACTGACAGAGAGTACTTCTAGTACTACATACTAGACTGCTGTCCTGGTTCACTTGTCGATCATAAAGCCTGTGACTGAGACACAAGGATCACTGGATCCATTTTGGAGACAAGCTGTCACAAAATCTTAGATGAGTTTTAGGAAAATAAAGAGACATAAATCAGTGATAAATTGTAATTATGGACATTTTAAGAGGGTATTTTGTGCTAGTTGTAAGCAAATGTTAGAAGCAGAAAACGTGGGGTTTTTTTCAGGTTATTTAGAACATATGGCAAAATATATGAATGTGATTGTGCTAATGAAAATATAAACTTGGATTCTCATGTTAGCCCAGTGAAACTTACCCAAACAAAAATAAACAAGGAGAAAGCATGGCACGGTAGCAATAATAAACAGAAACTTCAGTATTCCACAAATAAAGTGAAAGCAAAAGCTGGTTTTCCTGCTTCTGAAACTGGAGAAAACATGTTCGAAGTGCCAGCCTTTTCCGTCGCGTCTCAGCCTCATGCCGTTCAAGGTAATTGCTTATTCAGTTGCTTTTTATGAAAATGTAAACTAATTTGTATTTCTTAGCATAAGGAAGAATACAGAATAGAGTAAGTTCTCTCTCCATGTGCAATTTATGCATTTCTTTATTGTTGCATTATTTTATAGGTATATCTTAATATTAACTTATCGCTTAGTAAAATGTTATACAAATTTTATTGGAGTTGTTTTATGGAAATAGTTAAAAATATCTATATAAATATGGGATATCTTTTGTTTTTAGGTATAATTCCAAGTGGCTTAGGTTCCTTAAAGGCTGTCACAGAAATCCGTATCCTTTATTTTAAAATAGCTACTTTACATTTATGAAATTGTATATTTAAAATATTTTGTTTCATTGTACTCCTGTGTGTTCATTTGATTAACATAGAAAAAGATGGAAAAGTAAATATTTTGGGCCATGCTTACATGTATCTCTTAAGATACATTGTATGCTAATCAGTGCTACTCCAAGTGTGGTGTGCAGGCTGGTCCAGTCAGAGAACTGTTTTCAGTTTGACAATTTAAACACAGAAATTTGCTTACATTAGATGGTGGGATAAGAATAGAGATATTGGGTTAAATCAAATAGGGGAACTTAAATCAAATGGATATTTTGTGGCTTTGAGGACAGTTTTGCTGTTTTAGAAGGAATCTCATTTGGAGGTTGTGTATAATCAAGTTTGCATGCTTGGGCATTTCTAATGCCTGAGTGTATTCAGATTATTCTGGTGGTAATATCCCTTTTACATCTGAAAAGCAGAAAGTAAATTTCAAATATTGAGTAGTTTCTTTGTTACTTTTCTGCTGCTGTGATAAAACTTCATGACCAAAGCACTTTATAAAAGAAAGCATTTAATTGGGCTTCCAGTTTCAGAAGGTTAAGAATCAACCATGGCAGGGCAGAGTGGCAAAGCATCTGAGAGCTCACATCTTGATCAGCCTGTGGAAAGCAGAGAGAGAGCCTAAGAATGGCCAGAGCCCACCCCCAGTGACACACCTCCTCCAACACCTCCCAATCCTTCCTAAACAATTCCACAGAGAACAAATCTCAGTGACACACCTCCTCCAACACCTCCCAATCCTTCCTAAACAATTCCACAAACAGAGAGCAAATCTCAGTGACACACCTCCTCATCCTTCCTAAACAATTCCACAAACAGAGAGCAAATCTCAGTGACACACCTCCTCATCCTTCCTAAACAATTCCACAAACAGAGAGCAAATCTCAGTGACTCACCTCCTCATCCTTCCTAAACAATTCCACAGAGAACAAATCTCAGTGACACACCTCCTCATCCTTCCTAAACAATTCCACAAACAGAACAAATCTCAGTGACACACCTCCTCATCCTTCCTAAACAATTCCACAAACAGAGAGCAAATCTCAGTCTCAAGTAAAAGCTGGACTGGCATGGTAGCTGTCGTGGAGCTGGAAAGGTGGAGGAAGATTCACCAGCGCAAGCTGACCAGCTAGAATAGCCTAAAGCAGCAGGCTTCAGTTTTAGTAAGAGAACCTGCCTCAATATATGAAGTAGAGAGCTAAGAAAAAAAATCCTGAAGTCAGCTTCTGGGGCGCCCCATTGTGGTAGATTGAAAGAAAATAGCCCCCAAAGTGAGAGGCACTATTACAAGGTATGGCTTTGTTGGAGGAAGTGTGTCATTGTAGGGTAGGCTTTGAGGTCTCCTATGCTCAAGCTACTCCCAGTGTCACAGACCACTTCCTGTTGTTTCTGAATCAAAATGTAAGGACTTTTAGCACCAGCACCATGTCTGCCTACATGCCATCATGTCCCACTACAATAATAGTGTACTGAACCTCTGAAACTAAGCCAGCCACAATTAAATGTTTTTTCTTTATAAGAGTTGCTGTGGTCATGGTGTCTCTTCAAAGAAATAGAAACCCTAACTATTGTACCAGTAGAAGGGAAACATAAATACTTTGTAGTAGGCAATTAACTATTATCTAGTTAGTCCTAAATATCCCATCTCTGAGGTCTAGCTTTCATAGTACCAGAAAGCACCATGCAAGCTTCCAAAAGAGGGAGCAACCAACTGATCAGCTGTGACGCCTATGAACCACATCAACAACCAGCACAGCACAATAACTACAAGGGTGCAGTGTGGCTCATACACCTTGTGGTAGCCAGCAGCTCTAATGGACTGAAGGCCTGCTCAGTAAGAGAGAAATCATGCTGATCCTGGAAACCTAGCTTACAACTCTGAAGTCATGGATCTCAGAGGAGAACCTACAGCCATTGCTTTACCAAACCAGCACGATCCCTGCCAGCATTCTTACCTACAGATAAGTGTAGTCTTCACCCTTAAAAAGGAAGCTTGTAGTGTGAATTCTGTTTGGTTTTAATAATAAAAACCCAGAGTCAGATATTGGGGTAAATGCTGAAAGATCAGAGATGTAAAGGAGCCAGCCACTAAAGAGACCTTTTGCCTCTATCAAATCCTCAGACCAAAGGGGGCAAAATCCTGCTCTACAAATCCTCAGACTGAATCCTGAGCTCCTGTCTCCTCCTGCCTTATATCCTCTCTCTGCCCAGCCATTTCACTTCCTGTCTCTACCCCCTTAGTGCTGGGATTAAAGGTGTCAGTCTTCACCACCTGGCTCTGTTTCTCTTTCAGACTGGATCAGTCTTGTATAGCCCAGGGTGACCTTGAACTCACGGAGATCCATCTGTCTCTGCCTCCTGAGTACTGGGATTAAAGGTGTGTGCCACCACTGCCTGGCCTCTGTGGCTAACTAGTGGCTTAGCTGTACACTCTGATCTCAGGCAAGCTTTGTCAGATCACAAACACAATATCACCACAGAAACTTCTCTTTGCGGCAGACAGAGACTATTACAGAAAACCCCAACCAATCAAATTGCAGAGTAGTGGGAACCAGCCCCAATGAATACATCTACAAAACACTCCCACATTTAGCGCTCAAAGAATATTGCAGAAGAGGAGCAGAAAGCTTGTAAGAGCCAGAGGATCAGGGAGTCTCCTGTCAGAGTGGCTCCTAGTAACTGGACTCATAAAGTTTGGGCAGCATGGCTACCCAGACATGAGCTGAACCAACAGACGTGGCAACGTGGATGGGGAAATCCCAGGGATCCTCACCCTGCACGAAGAACGATAGCAGCGGAGGAAAGCTGGCGGGGGAGCACACCAACAGCCCTGAAGACATGTACACAAATGACATCATACAGGCTGAACAGGCAGGTTTTAGAAATGTATATCATATAGACACATAGATGCATGCAATGATGGTGAAAAAGAGGCCATGAATTGAAGGAGGGTGGGGGCGGAGTGTATATGAAAGACTTTGGAGGGATAAGAGGGAAGGGAAAAATTTAATTATATCTCAAAAATATAATTAAAATATTTTCTGATTATCTCCATGATGGGAAGTTTTTCTTTTGTTAGAAACATCCTCGTAATTTAGTACTATCCTTTGACAAGTTTTAAAGATTTTTCATGTTAAAGTAGCACACTGAAGCAGTGCTACAGGCATTGACTGCTGTCTATATTTGTATCCATTGGCTTAGCTTTTAACAGCTTCATATACTGTCAGATCCACTGATCTGGTGTACTTCGTTATTTAAAAGTATGTATTCAAAGTAAAAGACAGAAGAGTGTGTGGATTGCTCAGACTGGTGTGACTGCCGTTCTCTCAGTGAGTGTGTGGATTGCTCAGACTGGTGCG
>PVIU01004341.1:0-103331 GCA_004026605.1 Ondatra zibethicus | reverse complement strand
GAACAGTATAGAATTTTTACTGTTTTAAGCAGGTAGACAGAATATAGATGGCAAAAATTCCTGTGCACACAGATAAGCACTAGAGAAGCCAGAAAAAGTTAAACACTCAGATTATTGCTTCAAAGGAATGAGGTTATAACTGGAGGTTTCTGTCCCGCCCACCAGTCCCTAAATAACCACTCTGAGGATTAGTATTAATTACAAACCGTTTGGCCTATTAGCTCAGGTTTATTACTTAAGATCTCTTACATCTTAAATTAACCTACTTCTCTTATTCCACATTTTACCATGAGGCTTATGGCTTGTTACCTCACATCTCTCAGACTGTGCCTTCTTTTTCCCTGTATCTTTGTTTGGATTTCCCACCTGGCTGTATTCTGTTTGGCTATTGGCAAAATTGGCTTCTTTATTATTAACCAATGGTAATAAACATATTCACATCATACAGAAGGACATCCCACATCTTGAGGTGCTTAGCTGTTTCACCTGGAATGCTAGGGAAGAGTCTAGTTTATAACCTGGTGATCCTTTGCTCTCTGTTGAGTCAGGTTCTGTCCCATATTCCCCAGAATTTGTTTTGCTTATCCCAGACCCTTCTCCCCTAAATCTTGAGCAGTTTATCTAGGCCATAAAACCCATGCTTATGAGTGATGTTACTTGTACTTGTAAGTGACTTCTATGTTACCTTAAGGCCAAGCCAATCAACAGTACCCTTCTTTGTGGAAGAAGCCAGATGTACTTTGTAAAAAATTTCAATGTAAACATGTCTTATTTTGTTGTTTGAGAGGGGCCGTGCAGGTGTCAGTGCAGGTGGTGGTCTGCAAAGAGGTGAGAATGAACTCAGTTCAGATAGGCTCCTCAATGTGGATCAGACTTGGGGAGTCTGATGCCAGGCAGTTCTTTGTCAGCATATGAGAAACAGTACAATTTGGAAAACATTTCTGGGCAACAATCACTCCCGTTCCAGATTTCCAGGCAGCCATCATTCCCGTTCCAGGTGCACAATGAAGCTTAAGGTGTGACTACTGGAAACTGTATTATATAAATCACTGCCTGGCCCATTAGCTCTGGCTTCTTATTGGCCAGCTCTTACATCTTAATTTAACCCATTTCTAGTAAGCTGTGTATCACCATGTGGCTGTGGCTTACCGGCTAAAGTTCCATCTGGCTCCAGTGGGGCTCCATGGCTTCTCTCTGACTCCGCCTCCTTTCTCCCAGCATTCAGTTTAGTCTTCCCCGCCTAGCTCTGTTCTACCCTATCAGGCCAAGCCAGTTTCTTTGTTCATTAACCAATAAAAGCAACACATAGACAGAAGGACCTCCCACACCAGTTTCATTTTGTTTTTTTTGTCTTTTCTCTCAATTTTCCTCTAAAATAATAATCTTTATCCTTGGTCACCCACTCCTCCAGAACATCATATTCCTGTGTGTTCAGATCCTGTCCCATAATAATCTTGCAACCATTTCTGTATTTCTCCCTGTGCAACAAGAAACCTTTCCCCAGCAAGAGCCAATTTCATGGCAAGACATGGAGCCCAGTTACTAACTAGAGTACAGAAGGATGTGGACCTCATACCCCAGATTCAGGAGCTGATTAGTAATTCTAATACTGGGTCTGAATGCATTTCTGGCACTGCCATCTCTGAAGCGTTTATTTGGGGTTTGGAGTAGTGGGTCAGCGGCTAAGAGCACCTCCTGATCTTCAGAGGACCACACTTCAGTTGCAGCGCTCAGGTCAGGACCCTCACTGGCTCCAGCTCCAAGGGGTCTGATGCCCTCTTCTGGCCCCTCAGGCAGACAACATGCACAAGTAATATATAATAAATTACTTAAAATGAATTGTTTTTACTAATTATTGAAATGAATTATTTTTATTGTTTATTTTTAAAAAGCTTATTTGTTCTTTAATTGGAAGACCAATATATTTTGGTTGGTAGCTCTGCTAGTATTTTGCTAGTATTTAAGGAAGTACAAAGGTTTTAGTCATGTTTAAGAATAGTTCTGAACAATTACAGTGCTTATGGTGCCATGGGAACTTTGATTTTTATGACCAAATTGATTTTAATTCTACTTTGGGCTCTTACAGGGGAATGTAGAACAAAACACTAATAACTTGTCAGAACTTGGCCATGTGGAGTGTTTATAGTCTTGAAACACTGCTATTGGTAGTAGCATTTACTAACATATCTATAGAGTAGTAGCAGGGAAATATGAAATGTTGGCAAAAGATGATTTGATTAAATATTTTTAGACATTGACTTTAAAGTGGTCTAAATTTTTAGCTATAGAACTTTACTAGAAAATAGAATGTAACGTGCAGGCTTCTGTTTTTCCCAGATCGCAGAGTGGCTTTCGGATGGTGAGAGACCTGCTGTGTGTCTGAAAATGGATGAGAGCCACAGGCCTGTGAAACTTCAGAAAGTGGTCCTGGGTTTTCCCTGTAGCAGTAACCAAACTGAGTTTAAGTTTGACTTAGCCCTCAACTATAAAGTTTACAGTGTTATACGGACTTACTCCGATCAGAAGCCCACACTTGTGGTATGGATTATAAGTTGCTGGTTTTGTGTGTGGGGTTCAGTTTTTAACTTGATTGATACAGAATTCACTAATTTATTTCCAGTTTTGTGCAACAAGGAAAGGTGTGCAGCAGGCTGCTTCTGTTCTTGTAAAAGACGCTAAATTTATTATCTCCGTGGAACAGAAACTAAGGTTTGTACTTTAATTTGTTCTCAGAAGTAGGAGGACTTCTGGGGATCATTTAGGGGAGATGAGAAAGTGGCTTGTCCCTTAACCTTGGGCAGGGTACTTGATATCGTCAAGCCTAGGATTCTGACCCGGACAGTAAAAATAGTAGTGGCTTCACAGATTGGGGAGAAAAATGTAAAAAGAGAATTAACACCAAAAGTACAGGTCTAAGGAAAAGAGTCTGTAGGTAGTCGTAAGTAGGTCGGAGCCCTTTGCTTGTAGGGAGTGCACACCATGTTCAAGTGTGCTGTCCCTTGTAGTCACAAGTAATATGTAGCCATTGAGAACCTTGCCTCCTTGTCCAAAGGCTGATTCTGAAGGCAGTTTTGGAAGATGTGTGGAAATTTGTGCTATGGGCGACTCATTTGCATAGATGCTGTCCTCTCAGGCAAATACTTCCTGCTGTGTCCTTAGCTGAATTCACCTGGGAGACCGAAATGTGCAGGCTGTAGGCTCCCTTAGTGCCGGGGTACAAACCTCCTCTCTGTCACCGCGCACAGCGTCTCGAACAGGAGCATGCGCAGTAGTTTAGCTCCTCTTCCCATTTCCTCTTCTTACCTCATTACTTAAGGAAAGTTTCCTTGACTCTTCTCTCTCCCACCACATTTAATCTTTATTTGTTTTTTCAGCTTTGAAGTTTTTCAGCAGTGAAGTGCCAGAATTGGAAGGAGTGTGACATTAGAGACACAAACATAAATTGCACACTCCACTTCCACCTCTGTCATGCCTTGGGCCTGTCTCTCTCAACTTAAATTTATAAAGCTTTCTCTTTTCTTTCCTTTTTGCATGAGACTGTTTTCCCACTGGAGCTGACTCCTAGGGCTTTGCTCACACAGGCAGGCAGGCTGTCAGGGTGCATGCTCAGTCTTCCAGCTGCAGCTCTTTGTTTTATTTTACTTTGGAAACAGAGTCTGACTATGTAGCCCTGGCTGGCCTCAAATTTGCAGTCTTGCCTCAGCCTCCTGAATGCTGGAATTACGGCGCGTATCACCATCTTGGGATCAGTTAGCTTCAGTATCTTAACCAGTCTTAGTATGAGTATAAACTACCTTATAATAATTTGATAGTCACATACGGCATTGTTCCTACAGATCCTGTGTGTAGTGCAGTTCATGTCGCTAGTAACACAGCCTGTCTTCTTGCCTACTCTTTGTTCTATTGTGAATCTGTAAAGAAAATCGTGACTGAGAAAATTGTACCTCATAGTTTCATATCTGCAGTAAGGAAATAGAAAACAACATGGGGTTTCTTAGATGTGCTCAAGAGCCAAGCTTACCAACCGTCCACGTCCTTGACAGTACCTAGAATTCCTTTCCAAAATTATCAAACCTCTTTAAGGACTTCCTCCTCTCCTTTAGTTTTCTTTACATAGTAGAAATGTCCTTATGAATATATATGCCATTGGCAAGGAGATGCATGCAATGCAATAAAAAGTTATGTCTATTTTTTTTGTTTCACTTGCTAACAATGTAGTAGCTTTAAACATTGTCCTTTTCCCCCATCCCTTTGACACTAGTAATTGAAATAGAGCTGTGAAAGCTCAGTGGCTTCACTGCTGACAGCCTCCCCAGCCCCATCTTTGCTTTTGTTTTGCAGCACGGGCGCTGCTTGTGGTCCCTCTGCCTCCATCTTCTGTTGTGATCGGAGGCTGCTCTCCCACCCACCAGTTCCCAAACCACCACTCAGAGGCTCAATAGTACTTTTAAATTCTTGGCTGATGGCTCAGGCTTATTATTAGCTAGCTCTTACATTTAAATTAACCCATATTTTTATCTATGTTTTGCCATGTGATTCATGGCTTGTCACCTCATTCTCTGCATGTCCTGCTTTCTCTGCAGCTGGCTGGCTTCTCTAAGACTCCACCCTTCTTCTCCTGTGTCTCTGCCAGGATTTCCCGCCTGGCTCTATCCTGCCTTGCCATAGGCCAAAGAAGCTTTATTTATCATCTAATGAGGGCAACACATATTCACAATGTACAGAAAGACATCCCACAGCTGTCACCAAGACTGGCTTGAAGCTTCTTATTTCTTGCAAGCATTATTAGACAAATTATGGGGTAGATCTTGTTCTGATCCCATGCACATAGTAATCTTGCATTGGTTTTTTTTAAATGTGGGGAAACGAGAGAATTTTTTTTTTCTAAATTTTTGGTTTAGAAGTGAGCTTAATGTTAAGAGCTAATACATTCTGAATAGGAAAGCTAGATATTCTATGCTTTCCCTGTTGGTATATATTCATTAGGGCATTTTATATAGTGTGTTCTGTTTCTGTTCCCCCCCACACACTTCTACCCTCCCCCTTTCCCACTTCTCCTTGAGATGGTCCCTGCCTTTTCAAGATAGCTTTCCATACTTTCCAGTGCTATAGAGCAGCTGCCAATACTCAGGCGATTCCCTTACTATTGGAAGCGTGCCAGGACAAACTTGTAAAAAGTATATGGTTAAAGTTTTCCTTTAATAAAACTTGTCAGAACTTGTGGTTCTTTGTTTGTTTGTTTTTTTAAAGATAGCTTTCAGATGATGGCATTGTGAAAGTCTCTTTATTTTTAAAATAATCTGTTTCAGAATTTTCTAATGTTACAGGGAATAACTTATTAATTTTATATTTTAAAAGGTTACAGAAGTCTGCATATTCTATAAGGGATTCAAAACTCAAAGGTAGGTTTAAAGACAATTTTCTTTTTGTTCTGGAAACTGAACTTGGAGCCCTTAGGCATGTCAGGCCAGACATTCTACACAGAACCACACCTCCAACCTAGAGATAACTTTGAATAGCATGCTTAAATATAGATATATGGGTGAGTGCTGGCGAGGTGGGCGCAGTGCTGACGGGTGTTTTCCTGCTGTAGATGTCGTGGTGTGCGGTGTGGGTTATCACCGTGCTGGGATGAGTGTGAAGTGGGCGCAGTGCTGACGGGTGTTTTCCTGCTGTAGATGTCGTGGTGTGCGGTGTGGGTTATCACCATGCTGGGATGGGTGTGAAGTGGGCGCAGTGCTGACAAGTGTATTTCTGCTGTAGATGTCATGGTGTGTGGTGTGGGTTATCACCGTGCTGGGATGGGTGTGAAGTGGTCGCAGTGCTGACAGGTGTTTTCCTGCTGTAGATGTCGTGGTGTGTGGTGTGGGTTATCACTGTGCTGGGATGGGTGTGAAGTGGGCGCAGTGCTGACGGGTGTATTTCTGCTGTAGATGTCGTGGTGTATGGTGTGGGTTATCACCATGCTGGGTTGGAGCTGTCAGATAGGAAACTGATTGAAGGACTGTTTACTTCTGGAGATCTCCCAGTTCTTTGTAAGTAAAACATATTTCTTGTGTATATTATAATATTTTGGAAAATTATTTTTAAAAGGAAAAGCTTAAGTGTTCTGATGAATTTCTTCCAAGACCTGGAAACGAGCTGTGAATGCAAGTATCACACTGACCTCCTTGGCAAAGTTAGTTCTTATCATTTAATTGAATATGGTGCAATTTGAAAAGATCTTATTTAGCTATTTTATTTTTAGGGTACATTATTATTTAGATTATAAAGTCCTGTATTCCTTTTTCTAAATTTCTTAGAGTTTTTATTCCACTTATATCAGTATATCTCTTATAAGAAAACACCTTCCTAGGATAATAAAATTATATCGCTTGATTATTCTCCAATCTGATAGTTACCACCAGTACTCTTGCCATGGGAGTGAACTTGCCAGCTCACCTGGTAGTTATAAAGTCTACCATGCACTACGTCGGAGGCCTGTTTGAGGAGTACAGCGAGACAGACATTCTGCAGATGATTGGGAGAGCCGGCAGACCTCAGGTAAGGGGTAATAGCTTTTTTTTTTTTTTTAACATTCTAAATATAGCAAAGAAGGGGGGTTGTGTGTTTTTAATTTGCATTTTATAAATAATGTAATTTAAAAATCATCTTTAATGGAGGAATAAACAAGCCTCACTAACTTAGGTTAGTGAGATTAGATTAGAAGAGTTTAAGTGCTCTTGCTATTGCAAGCCTGTCTGAACTACTGTTTTTGTAGTGATTATCACTGCCCTCCCTCACTTGTGAAGGAGCCTTTACTGGGCCTTTGTTTCCCTCTAAGTCACTGCTGAGGTGTTTGCAAACCAAGCCAGCAGTTTTTTTTTTAAATTGATTTTTATTGAGCTCTACATTTTTCTCTGCTCCCTTCCCTTTCAACCCTACCCCAAGGTCCGCATGCTCCCAATTTACTAGGGAGATCTTGTCTTTTTCTACTTCCTGGTTTTTTTTTTAAAGGTTTATTTACTTATTATGTATACAGTGTTCTGTCTGCATATATGCCTGCAGGCCAGAAGAGGGCATCAGAACTCTTTATCAATGGTTGTGAACCACCCTTGTGGTTGCTGGGAATTTATTTTATTTTATTTTTTAATTACTTATTTATTATGTATATAATGTTCTGTCTGCATGTATGCCTGCAGGCCAGAAGAGGGCACCAGGTCTCATTGATGGTTGTGAGCCACCATGTGGTTGCTGGGAATTGAACTCAGGACCTCTGGAAGAGCAGCCAGTGCTCTCAACCTCTGAGCCATCTCTCCAGCCCCCTAAACTACTCTCTGAATGTAGGTGGATGTGTGAATGAGTGTCCTGGTAAAGGAATTTTTTTTTTTTTTTGGTTTTTTGAGACAACAATCACTAAATAAGGAAATGCCCTGCAGGATTGCCTACGGCCCAGTCTTACGGAGGCATTTTCCTGATGGGGGTGCCCACCTCTCAGATGACTTTAGCTTGTGTCAAGTTGACACGAAACTCATCAACAAATATGGAAACTATACTACATCTTAAGTTTTTATTTCAGCTTACAAGATTTGACATTAACACTGTCAAAATTATGTTACATTGAAATAAAAGTGTAATTTGCAGTTATACTCTTAGGAGAGTTTTTTTAATTAAACTTTTTGTAAATGTTAAATTTCAGAAGCAGATTTTAGTCCTTTTGGCCTGCTAAGGTGAAATGTGAAATATAAGTTCTGAGGAAAGGTTGGCCCTGTAATATGTTCTAGTCTTTGCTAATCTGTGTGCTTTGGTTACTGTTCCAGTTTGACACCACAGCTACTGCAGTTATTATGACCCGGTTAAGTACAAGAGAGAAGTACGTTCAGATGTTAGCTTGTAACGACACCGTAGAAAGCAGGTAACAAAGAACAGTTCAAAGAGAAAATTAAACTAATGTGAAGTTGTTTCCTTTACTATATGGGAAGGAATTTGGTTGGGGAGTTTTCTAAGGCTGTTTTCTTGAAATAATCTTAACAATTTAACTATAAAGCATGTCATTTAAGGAATTAAATAGTTTTATTTACTGACAACATAGTTTTATTTGGTGTTGGTTTTTAGCATACAATAGTACATATCTTTGTTATAAAGTCCTAAAAGGTAATAAGGTCTTGCTAATAATCGTTCTATTATAACTTAAGAGTATTAAATTTGTAATTACTCACTTTTAATAAGAGAAATATTTTCACACCCTAAACTTTGTTTTATAATGAGAGAATATGAATGTCTGGGACTGTGTTCAGTGTGTCGTAAGTGCTCTTCTTTGGGGAAATTTGGACATAATCCACAACCACACTACTATCACGTGCTGACTTCTTATACAAAAATATATCTTCTAGAACTATGAAGTAAGGATAAATCTCAGTTTTTAAAGATGTTGAACTGACTTTTTAAGATTTCCTCCTATATTTTTGAAAATTACTTTTCATGAATTATTAAAGTAGCAACTAGCATATATTATATATTATAAAAGTTTAAAAAATAAGTTTTATGTTTTTGAAATTCACATTAGTAATGCAGAGTCTTTCCCCCCAATAGTTTGCACAGACATCTTATTGAGCATTTAAATGCAGAGATAGTGCTGCACACCATCACAAATGTGAACATTGCTCTGGACTGGATCCGATCAACCCTCCTGTACATCAGAGCTCTGAAAAACCCATCTCACTATGGTTTGTTACTTTGACCTAGAAATTCAATGGTATTTTTCAAACCAACTAGGTTCTTATTTATACTGTTAGAGAATAGATTACAGAAACTAATAAGCAATAGGAAAAATAGTTATCAGTCACCAATGTGTTTAGAGGCAAGTGTGGATGAAAATGAGAACACACTGTCTGCTCTATGTTTTTTAATGTTTTTAATGTTTTAAAATGAATGCTGTTAAAAATGGACTCAACGAAAAAAAAAACCTTAAGTACCTAAACTAATTTAAAATAAGTTAAAGTTTTAAGTTTTGAATCTTTTTCATATTTATCATTTAGCTGCTCTCTTGTTCTAAATTTGTGACTGTTAATTTTTCAATTTTAAGAACACAAAGCAAATAAGGTATAATTTTATTTTCCACTTTTTAGTGTAAGCCATGTCCCCTTGTACTAGTTTTCCAACAAATTACTTAAAACATAACATCAAAGAACAGCCAGAATTTATTATCTTGTGTGGGCTATGAAGCCAAGAGTCAGCCAGTGCCATCCACACGTCTGTCGAGGCTGCGGTTGTCTGGGCCATGGCAGAGGCTGAGGACCCCACCAGAAAGGCTGTCTCGTGCAGCTCTTGGTTGGAGGCTTAGTTGTTTCAATGTGGACTTTTCCTGTATCTCTCTTCCTGCAAGATGAATAATAAGACAGACTGGCCAAATAAAAACTGCATTTCCTTATTTGTTGCCGTGGTCACACATTATTGCTTATTTTAAAACAAGTTGCTATTCCTGGCCACATGAAGGGAAGAAGGATTAAAGAATTCAACTTTTGAAGGCAAGAGTATCAAAATTCTTATGAACATTTTTAAAGAGATAAGTTCTTGTTCTGTAACCTGGCAAACAGTGAATCACAGAAATCCCCCGCCTTAGCTGCTCAGCGTTTATAGAGCTGTGAGCCACCCCACCGTCTGAGAGACTGCTCTGCTGTGCTGCGTTGCTCTTTAGTCCCCGAATGTCTTGGAAGCTTTCTGATCAGTTAGCTTGTAGACGAGCGTATAAAGTGGGGCTCCTCTAGGACACTTTCACGCTTTTCTGCCATTGCGCTTTCTTACTATTCTTCCCTCTACCTCCACCTGGTGACTAGACCTCTAGATCCCTTCTGCGTCGTGTCACCTGATCCATCACCTTCTCCCATCATCCTTAAGAGCTCTCCTCATGGTCTACCTCCATCACACATACACACTCAAATCTGGGTAGATATGCACGTACATGATATACAATGTAGTCTTGGGCTTTCTGAGCTTGGCTTATTTCACTTAACATAGTGTCTCCAGTTCCATTCATTTTCCTGCAAATGCCACGATTTCATTTCTCTTTATGGGTGGAAAAATGCAGTGTATAGATTACTATACTTTCTTTATCCATTCATCTGTTGATGAACATTCTGTTTCTTTCTGTTGTGATGAGCACAGCAATGTACATGGATAAGCATGTGTCTCTGTGTAGTATGTTGGCTAAGAGCCTTTTGTGTATTACCTAGGAGTGGTAAAACTGGGTCATAACCTAACTCTGTTCTACTTGTTTCTTAAATAAATACCTAAAGATTTGTTTCTTCTACTTACATATTTTTGTGTGTTTGTGTCTGTGTGAGTGCACATGTACAGGTGGGTGGAGTGAGTGTCCAAGGTAAAAGAGAGCCTCCCATGTCCTCCTCTGCTACTCTCTCTAACTGAACCTGCAGCTCATGTTGGTTCTCAGCTGGGTTAGAAGATAGGCCCCCTTGGAGCTGTGTTTATGGGCTTGTGTAGGATGCTCAGCTTGTCCTGTAGATACTGGGATCCAAATTCCAGTGCTCATGACTGAACAGCAAGCCTTCTTTTTTGTTGTTTTAGTTTGTTTCTGTTTCCCTGTGTAGCCCTGGTTGTCCTGGAACTCGCTCTGTAGACCAGGCTGGCCTTGAATTCACAGAGATTCTCCTGCCTCTGCTTCCCAGGTGCTGGGCTTGAAGGTGTGTGCCACCACTGCCCAGCCAGCAAGCTTTCGAACTGAAGGGACATTTCTCTGGCCCACCACCCCTTTTTGAGGAACTTCCACACTGACTTGGAAGCTTTTAAAAGTAGCTAATAACATTCCATGTTAGCTGCGTATTATTTTTATGTTTGTGTATGGGGCATGGGTTGTGTGTGCCCATGAGTGCAGGTGCCCACAAAGCCCAGAAGAGGCCATCAGATCCCCTGGAGCTGGAGTCACAGGCAGTTGTGAGCTGCTGACATGGGTGCTGGGAACAAACTCAGACCCTCTGAGCTCTCAACAGCCCTGTGTCATTTCTAAGATATTCTAGTTGGTGAACATGTTCATCTTAAAACTTATCTGCTATTATCAACAATGCATTTTCACATGTGTAAATTCATTTGCATGCTAAATTCTTGAAAATGAAGTTTCTAGATCAGTGGGTACATACATTTGAAAATGTAGTAGCTGTTGCTAAGCTGCTGTCCTTAATGCTTACATAGTTGTGAGCAGTGGCTGAGAGCTCTGTATCCCACAACCCTGCAGGGTTATCTTATATCAGTGTCACTCGGGTTCATTTGTGTCTCAGTCTGCACTTCCTTCTCATGAGCACTTTCATTTTATAGTGATTTTTATATTGCATTATCGCAGTGAAGGGCACAAATATTAGGCATGAAAGTAAATTAAATATACACATATAGACATAGACACTGACATATAATCACAGTCCAGCTCAGTATATAGAATATTTGATTTTTCTTCCCTTCCTACCTTCCTTCCTTCCTTCCTTCTTTTCTTCCTTTTTTATTCTTTTTCAAGACAGAGTTTCTCCATGTAACACAGCTCTGGTTGTCCTTAACTCGCTTTGTAGACCAGACCAGCCTCAAACTCACAGAAATCCGCCTGCCTCTGACTCCTGAGTGCTGGGATTAAAGGCACATTCCACCACTGCCCAGTGTGTCTTCAGTTTCCTTAAATTCATAGTATTCATGAGATTGCTTCATATAATTGAGTCTCTTGGTAATAATTTTGTTATTATAACCCCAGTTGTAGCAATATCTCATAGTTCAGTCAACTATTTTGTGGTTGGAAAATAGACCATTTCCAAATTTTGAGTATGTACACCTGCCTCAAGTGTACTTACCCCACACAAATACACATGCACATAATTAAAAATAATAAAAATCTTTAAAACTGACGCTACATGTTTTTTGTTGAAATATTGTATTTATGATTACTTAATACAGTTTTAAAAAACAAAATATAGCCAGTTGATATTGAAAAGATTTCAAAATCGTGGTTGTATTCTATGAATAGTTAAGCCTCTTTGAGCTTGTTAGATTGTGATTAGTCTATATGAAATGTAGATGCTCTTCTTTATGTGAAGTTTATATTGAACCTATAAAGATTAATTAAATACATTTCATTTTTTAAAATAAAGTTTCATGACTTACACAGGCTTTGTATCTGGATTGAACAAAGATGGAATCGAAGCGAAATTACAAGGTTAGATATATTTCCTTCTATTATTTCTATATGTTATATAAATTTTTAGGAAAAATGTCAGTTACTAAAGAAATACAGATATGTAAATTACTTTTATAAGTAAACTTATCTGGATAAAAAATGTTGAATTATTTGTTTTTCATCACAAACTTGGCATGTGTAGCTTTTCTATATTTATTGAATAATTCTGTTAGAATATCTGCCCATATATATATGTATATATATAATATTAACTTGGCTTATTTGGGTTTTGTCTTTAAAATTATCTTGATCTTTGAAAACATTGCTAAAAAACACTTTATTTTCCTTTCTACCCTTAATTTTAATTTAAAATATAATCTTAGATTTATTGTGGGGTTCTCATCCAAATCTGTGCAATATTTCCTTTTCAAATTTCAACTTTTTGAAATTTAACTTTAATATTACATTATCTATCTTTAACTATAAAAATTCAGTAAGCATTTATAATTAAATATTAATGTGTCTTCATTGTGTTGAGACTTTCAGTAAAAACAATGAATTTTTGATCTACTAAAATATTAATTTTAATTTGTTCTCTGAGTATTTGTATATGGAAAATAAAAATACAGAGAAAAGGATAAAGTAATAAATTGTCTCATTTGAAGAATAAATATGTTGCTGGGTGTGGTGTTTGTACTTGTAATCCTAGTGCTCAAAAAGATGCAGGAGGAGGACGGCAGGTGTGAGTTCCAGACAGACAGGCCTGCATGGTGAGACCCTGTCTCAGAGCAGTAGAGAAGAGCAAGTGTGGCATTTAACATGGCAGTAGTCACGTATACTTATCATGCTGCTATGAAAATGTTTATTAAATAGTTCTGTTATTCTCTGGCACCATTTTGTAATTGAAAATTTAAAATCTAATACATTAATGGTAATGATAATTGCACATAAGAAATCAGAAAGGTAAAATTATATCTTGCTCTGTTCTGATAACTTCAGTGTCTAATTTTCTGTTGTTAGCACAGTCACTATTAATATTTGCCTTATTTTCCACTATCAGTTGATTCAGTGAGTTGTCTGTATAGAGGAGTATGCATTGTATACATTAGTAAAAAGATGTGGTTATAGGAGAGGAAAATAGTTTTTATTTCTCATTCATTGCAAAGCCCATGGACAATTTCCCTATAACAAAAGGTTGAAACATAATAAATTTTTTAATCAAAGTTTTGCATGTCAAGGGAGCCTCTGAAAATGAAAACCTCCAGACCTGGGGGAAATTGTCCTCTTTTGCTGTCTGAAGAAAGAAGTGGACATCTGTGATGTCACATGACTGAGTGAACAGCCTCCATCCGTGTTGAGAAGCACGGGAGAACATGCCCTGCCCTGCATGCTTAGACTCTTCTAGGCCTCTCTGTGTGAAGTCTCTCCCCGCATACATGGAGTAGGTCTCCTCTGCAGTGACGGTTCTGTGAACTGCTCTGAGGACAGGGCTGCTCTGTGACTCTGGGATGCCAGCGTAACTGTTCTGAGACTTCTCAGTCCCTTCAGGTCAACGTGTGCTGAGCACAGTGTTTCCTGACAGTTCTCTTGGATGGGCAGTGGCTACTTCCTAAATGACTAGGATTCTTGGTCAGTAGCCTCAAAGAATTACAAGAGTTTTTCTTACATATATTTCAAGGGTTTCTTTTTTCTTTTTAAACGACTCCAGTTCTTCCAGAGCAGTTATGCTATAGCACACATATAATAGTAAATTCTATTTTCATTTCTTCCTTATTTTACTAAACTTAAAATGTGTTTTCTATAATTGAACAGAATTGTGTTTGAAGAATCTGAAAGATTTATCATCACTAGACTTAATAAAGATGGATGAAGATGTTTATTTCAAACCAACAGGTATTTTTCCTTATGATGTCATTGAGTTTAATGCTTGCTAAGACTAAAGTTTAGACAACAGTAAAACTAAATTGTGACTTTTATTTTCAATAGACTATCATTATTTTTAGCTGTAATGGATCAGTTCATGTAAGTCCCTTTGAAACTATAACTTCTTGACACAGGATTGATCTCACTGATTCTGGTGACTCTCAGCTGATGATTTGAAGTCTGTAGGCCAGTTATAACTACTAAATACCTCTGCCCCTTGATTGCACAGCAGTGGATTATCTGAGTGCCCACTCAGGTTCCACATGCAGGAAAGTGGCACCACAGGTTTGTTGACAAAGGGTCTGTGAGTTCTGTCCCCTACGCTGGGGGACACAGTAAGCTCTGGGCATTCTCACTCCTCTGCATGTCCTTTGTCCTGAGGCACAAGGCGGGACCTCTCTGTTTCTGGCAGTGCTTGCCTATGGTGCACTGTGTGAGTTCACTGCAGCCTTGCTTCTAAAGACACACATGTACTTTGCACGGCTCATGATGTCACCCCATGCAACACTGACACACAGCCTTAAAATACCTCAGACCTGAGACTGTTGTGTTACAAAATGTTTCTATATGTACAAAATTTTATTCTCCTATAAAGATAGTTTAATTATGGAAAAGAAAGACTTTCAATATTTTGAGAAGGGGGAGGCTCCAGGGTGTCATGGCTTATTTTATGGGAACGTTACAAGTCCTCGCACAGGCTGTTTCTCGGTTTAAAGCCTTCAGTGTGCCAAGACACCACGTGTTCCTGAGCTCTCTCCCCTCTCTCAGTCTCTTCTCAGCCTTTCTCTTTTGTCTTTTGTTCTCAGCTTAGTTTTGTTTAGTATTTAAGGGAAAGAATAAGAGGGGAAGTGTTTCACAGTTATTAGGATTTAGACTTAGAATTGATTTTGGAGGAAAATACTGACTTCATTATTCAAATTAATCATTGTAAGGAAAAGTGTATAGAAATTTTTTATAAAATTCAGGATCTATTGACTTTTGGCATTTATCCTTCTATTTTTAATGAATATTTTACGTATTTGTGGCCATTTCCTAGGAATGTGGAGTTTGTGTCATGCTTCATTTGTAGTCAGTGTAAAGTTACAGTTTAAATGGTTCACTGCCAAGTCTCAGCCCTATGCTTTAAACCTTTCCCTCTTTTTCTGGGCCTTTCTCGGCTCCTGTGTATTCTCGGGCATCTAAAGAGAAGGGACCGTGAGAATTTCTAATGTAATTTCCCTGCATACTCTCAGATATTTTACTATCATAAAAAAATCATATTCAGCCAGGTGGTGGTGGCGCACGCCTTTAATCCTCAGCCTCCGCACTCGGGAGGCAGAGGCAGGTGGATCTCTGTGAGTTCGAGGCCAGCCTGGTCTACAAGAGTTAGTTCCAGGACAGGCTCCAAAGCTACAGAGAAACCCTGTCTCGAAAAACAAAACAAATAAACAAACAAAATCATGTTCTCACTATTGTTTTCTGTATTACTATTATCACTATCCTGAGTTCCTTTATTTTTGATACAGGAACTGGAACTTACTATGGTAACTAGACCAGCCTAGGGCTTGAGGCAGCCCTCCAACTGGTACCTCCTGAGTGCTAGGATTACATGCCTAGCTTCTTATAGTACCCCTTGCTATCACTGAAGCCATCCCTTTGCTATTAAACACATCTAATAAATGGTCACATAACATGTCCTCTTTCTCAGTTATCAATGGATACTCCCTGTAGGTTTGTGGAGGCTCCAGACTTGCGATCTGTTTCCAGCTGATGTTTGCTTGTGTGTTGGCAGTGGCAAAGCTGGGCTAGCAGGCAAGAGTTCGGAGACCTCTGCTGGGTGAGGCAGTGTTGTTGACTTTTCCTGTAGGAGAGACTACAAAACAAAAGTGAAAGTGCATCCAGAAACCGTTGTTTAGGCCTGGGCCTTTGGGGAAGAGAAAGGTGCTGAGAAAGGATAATACATATGTCACATGCGTTTCTCAAAGAGAGTCACACTGAAGTGTCTTTTGTTACTTTGTTGAAAACATTAAAAAAAAAAAAAAAGACAGTACTTCTCTGTGTAGCCTTGACTGTTCTGGAACTCACTCTGTAGACCAGGCTGACCTAGAACTCAGAGATCCACCTGCCTCTGCCTCCCGAGTGCGGGGTAAGGGTGCTCCACCAGAGCTTGTTGAAAAGATTTCCAAGGAACTTATTCCCTCCTGTTTTTCTTCCTTTTTGGCAAGCTAGATCATAGGGCAGTTTCACAGGGTCACAAGAACCAAAGTCATGGTTTGGATTTCAGCTCTATGCAGGTGAATATTCTACTAGTTCTTTTATGGTTTATAAATGATAGCTGTATTTCTGTTAGTCTTTTCAGTGAACTTTAGCGGAGTGCTGTTTCATAATTGGACTGCACTGATGTAGGTGGTGGTTCCACCTGCTGTTTCTAAGGAATTCCTTAGGTTTTCACGTTTTTCACTTTGAATGCTGAAATTACAGGTGTGCTATCACATCTCAGTTGTCTTTATGGCTCTTGCTCCTTGTGGTACTAATATCTTGTTTTGTCTGCGGGAGTTTATTATTTTGTATATAAATTCTATCTGTATATTATAGTAATCGGCTTCATATAGTTCTTGTTTTTTAATTTGTGGTCACAATACTTAAATATTTAGGTAGTTTTATTTGTTAGCTTATCAAGGTTTTCCCTGCTTTAGAAAGATTAGTCATTTAGAACCAACTGGTGTCTGTAAGAAGCTTGGCAGCCTTTGTGTTGGATGTAGCTCACGCACGGAGGAGGAGATAAAAGGAAGGAATGTCAGGAGGACAAATTTTAGCCTGCATTGTAATCCTGGGTCCATTTGACCAAAAGGAGGGGGAAATGAGTTGAAGGTAAAGTTGTCTATTGGAACAGCCTCTTACCTGATATCCTACTCAAGTTTACTCTATTTCACTGACTGGGAGGCTCTTAAGAAAGTGGAATTTATAGTGTTAATTGCCTGGCGATGGATTGATTCATGCAAATATGCAAATGGAGCCGTTGGTCAGTAATGTTCCTTGCAGTAGAAAGTCTGAGCGTTGCATTCTCACACCTTCTGTGCCTCCACTCTACACACTTTACTTTGATGACTTCCCAGTTAAAGTACTCTGAATTTACTATGTAAGGCCAGCTATCCATTGGTAACTGTGTTACTACTGTGAGTCCGGCTGTCCATTGGGAACTGTGTTACTACTGTGAGGACGTCTATCTATTGGTAACTGTTAGGAGCAAGTTGCCTGGCATTTCTGTTTACTTGGAAGTCCTTTTCCATTTTGTTTCCATCCTTGGACTTTGGCTCATTTTCTTCTTTAGATTATTATTTTTTTTTACTTAAGAAGTTTCATTCTAATTAATAAACCAACAAATACTAATTGTTTTTCTCAAGATTTTTTTGTATTTTGTAGTAGGAGACACTTTATATTAATTCTTGAACAGGTGGTGAAGGACCACTTTTACGTATATTCCCAAAATAACCATATTCTTGGGGACACATCGTTCTTTCAGAAGCCCCTTCCTGACACACGGCCTTGCCTGCACTCTCATTGTGCACTCAGCAGGCTCCTACTTAGGCCAGTGACTCCAGCTGGCCTAGCTCCGTTTGTTCTGCCTGTTTTACACTGTCCTGTCACTGTTGACATGCCAGAAATTCCATTCTTCAAGAAACCCTGTGGCTCACATGTGCTACCAGCCATTCCCTTCACACCAAGTGTGCCACTTTGCTCTCCCCAGCTGTTTTCTGCCTGTTTGTAAGGACTGGGTTCTTTGAGATCTTCTGGACAACTAATAATTTGACCCAGTGGCCTCTGAAGTGAATTTCATTCCGTCAGTCCCTCTTCCCTGTTGCACTCATCCCCCCTCCTAACCGCCCTATTGTTTTATTTCCAAAACAATTTATTTTGAAACTCCAATTTAACTAAAAATATTGCTCAAGAATTGTAAGTAGTCCTGTTATTTTACAAATCTGATCCAAATTCTGAACTCCTTTAAATAGCTGTAAAATCTCCTTGTGGCCCCTCTAGTTTATTATCTATCATTTCTTAATTTTAAAAATTAGGCAACATTACTAAGCATTAGGCACTAGAAACAAATTTTGAGGTATGTACTTTTGTTACTCCAGTATATTAAGAAATGTGTGCATGATCTTCTGCCATGTACTCAATGGAGACTCATGCAAGGCCAGCTGACTGGAGCTGATAATGATCATCAAGCCATAGCCCTTTCTAAAGTAGCCACAGATAGTCGTCTTCATTTTTCTGGTTTGATAAATCTTGATTCTCCCTAAGGTCATAATGGTTTTGTTTCTTCTCTGCTAGGTCATATTCGTCACTTTTAAAATCCTGCTTAAAACTCATATTTCCTATTAGGTTATCCCATACTGACCTGGATTTTGTTGTCTGTCTTACCTGTGGTTATATCTTCAGCCAACCTGTAAGGTTCATTGTGTTTTCTACATTTTGAGGGTATCTTTGCTCAGGGGTGTGGTGATTTTTGTTTGTGCTATAACAAGTAAAGCTTGCCTGAAGATCAGAGTGCAGAGCTGAGCCACTGGAGGCCACAGAGGTAAGGCAGTGATGGCACACACACCTTAAATCCCAGCACTAGGTAGGCGGAGACAGGAGTGAGATGGCTGGGCAGAAAGAGGAATGGGTGGGAGGAGACAGGAGCTCAGAGCAGTCTGAGGACAAGATCACCCCTTCTGTCTGAGCATTGGTAGAGGTAAGAACTCTAGTGGCTAGCCACTCTGCTTCTCTGATCTTTCAGCTTTTACCCCTTGATAGCTGACTCCAAGTTTTTATTATTAATACCAATTAGAATTCATGCAACACAGGAGTCATTACAAGCACACAGCACCCATTAAGTAGGTGTTAAGGAAATACTGATTGATGTGGGATTCCCTCTGTGTGCTGTAAATATCACTGATAAATAAAGGAACTGCTTTGGGCCTATGGCAGAGCTGTAGAGAAACAGAGCTGGGTGGGGAAACTAAGCTGAATGCTGGGAGAGAGAAGGTGGGGTCAGAGAGAAGCCATGCAGCACCACTGGAGACAGAGACAGAAGGAACTTTAGCTGATAAGCCACAGGCACGTGGTGATACACAGATGAATAGAAATGGGTTAAATTAAAATGTAAGAGCTAGCTAATAAGAAACTAGAGCTAATGGGCTAAGCAGTGATTTAGTTAATACAGTTTCTGTGTGGTTATTTTGGTTCTGGGCAGCTGGGACGAACAAACAGCCCCCTACAACAACTGATTTCTTAAAAAGCAAGTTGTTCAGCTAATGTGAAAATGTTTGTCTTTCCATCCTTTCTAACAGAGGCAGGAAGACTAATGGCTTGGTACTATATTACATTCGAGACAGTGAAGAAGTTTTATACAATCAGTGGAAAGGAAACTTTATCAGATTTAGTAAGTTTTCATTAGAAATTAATAATTATAGAATAAAAGTAATATTGGAGAGACAACTGATTTATATATCTCCTATAGTTTAAAATTGAATGAGCAGAAAAGAAAAATGATTTAAATGGTTATTTCTCCCTTTGATTCTGAGTTAAGGAATATAACGCCTAAGAATACATTATATTTTCATTTGTGTTTCTTATCAAAGTTAAGAAAATTTATATACAAATAGGTGTGGCTACTATTTTGCAACTTAAAATTGACTTGGTAATGACGATTACCTTGGGAGTGCCTTCCAAATGTAGTATGTGATAAAGACTCCATGAGAGTATAACAGGGCACATTAGCAAATCTGCCGTGAATGAATGGCTGTGAATTACAACAGGACAGTGTGTCGCTGTGCTGCCCTCTGCAGTCATTTGCCTAAGTACAACAATAGCAGTGGGGATTGAGTGGTATTGTGATGGCCCAGGAAAAAGCAGATTCTGGAGGAAGAGAAACCAAGAAATAGATTGTGCTTACAGGTCAGCAGGACCAGGTTTGCAGCTACAGTAGTGAACAGACCACAGGCGTTCTGCTGGGTCCTCCCTGTTGCTGGAGACATGAGCATAAAGGAAGAGATTGGTAGAAGATATTTATTCTCAATTTTAAACCATGCTTTTCTATTTTAATTATCAATTAGTTACCACAATAAGATTATTATATTATTAATATAATATAATAATTATATATAATATAATAGAGTGCACAGTAAGAAATCCATTTATTGTTAGGAGTCACGTGAGCAAGCTTTGATGAAGTAAAATGTTTATATTTCTGGGTAAATATTCTTCTCTAAGAAGAATCAAGATTAACAGACACTCAGTGTCGGCTCCATCTGGCTGACTTTGTTGTGAGAGAGGTTTAGAGCATGCAGTCCCGTCTCCCGGAATAGTCTACAAATCCAAATCTCTCCGCACGGGAAGCCTCTTTCCCTCACTAAGTTATCGTGGTGGCGGTTTGCCAGCTACGGGAGGGTGCAGAGCAGCAATGAGAAGAGCAGCCCGCTGCGTGCCTCCCTCTGCACCATGTAGGGCCCGGCCAATCTTGCTCAGAGTTGTAACCTGTCGGGTGCCATCCTGACACTGCTCACACTGTATGTTAATGTCTAGCATTTAGAAGCATCTACGTGTTTGGCAGTGATTGAATTCTTGAAGAGGTAAGATGTATAAAGCCATCCTTTAAATTCTGCTTTGCTAATGAATAAACCTAGGGTGCCCCTGGGCAGCATGAAAAATAAGGAAATTCAGAGAAAGGGGCTAAGAAAAAGAGTTTAAAGTGTAATTTGTTAAATTGGCAAATGCTTAAATCATAGATTTCGATGATAGCCAGCTGCAATGAGCTCCTAGATGTGCAGCTGAGGACGAACGAGAAGAGAGCACTGAATACGTTAAACAAAGACCCAAACCGGATAACAATCAGGTATAGAAATTACACAGACTGTATAAAACTTCAGAGGTTCTATTTAGCTTAAATAATAAAAGCTTTCCATATGTTTTTATTTACAGATTTCCTATGGAAGGGAGAATTAAAACAAGAGAGATGAAAGTAAATTGGTAATGAAAATTTTTTAGCAACCTAAAATACTGCATACCCGTTCATATTTCATATGTATGAGGGTTTTTCTCCTCTCCTCCCCCATTGAGACAAAGTCTTCATTAGTTCCAGCTGGTCTCAAAACTCAGTTTTCTACCATAGCCTAATATAGAACAGTTAATAAAAACTCAGAGACAGAAATTGGTGTTCAACCTGAAAAGCAAAACAGCCAGCCACTGGCTTTTACCTCTACCCCAGTCCAAAATGGCAATCCTGCCTCCAGGAATCTCAGATGAGACTGAGACTGGAGAGCTGTCTCATTCCGTTTTATAATCTGCTCTAGTTCTGGAATTAAGGGCGTGCACCACTACTTACTAGCAAGCTGGAGTGGCTACGTGGATTAAGGTGTGTGCTACCATAACCTGGTCTGTAAGGCTGGCCAGTGTGGCTGTTTTACTTTTCTGATTCTCAGGAAAGCTTTATTTATTAAAATGAAATGCCACTACATTTCCCCCTTTTGTCTAAAATAAAAAAGAAGGCTATAATAATATAAAAGGACTATATACAATAAGTACAATAACTATTTACAATATATATAGGCAATAAATACATCAACAGTGTCTAGTCCATTTGCATCTGACAAATTCAGAGAAAATACTCCATTATTTATCCTATCTTGGTGAGTCCAAAGTCTTGTACCTAATTTACTTTCTTTCATAGCTTACTTTTTGTGTCGGGTAAACAAGGGAAACTATAACTCTCTAGTCTTCAACTCTCTCAGGGACCCAAGAAGGAAATAATATTAACTGAGTAAATAGGAAGTGTAAGCAAGTGACTTCCAAAAAGTAATGACAGAAACAGCTGGCTGCCTGGACAGTAACCCAAAGTTCCTCTGCAATGCTGGGGCATCTCCATCTTCATGCTATAGGCCTTGCATATCCAAGAGACTTTTCTGTGAAGCAGGATATTCTGAAGGGCTGTCCCTCCTTGTCTTGACAATGTTTGACAGTCACTTTCTTTTGTGTCCTGATTGTCTAATTAGGACAGAATACTGTCAGCAGTTGAGGCAAGGGCATTTTCTTGCCCAGTGGCTTACTTATGCCACAAATAAAGTAAACTCCATGTGGAGTTTCTTTGATGCCCATTATCTTCTCTGAAGTAGATTGGTGCTGCCAAGAGCAGACACGTCTCATTGTCATAAAAAAACAAAAAGGAACCTAGCTTATTAAAACCTCTTAAATGCCATATTCTGCAGATCTCTGAAGTATTTGAAGATGACCTATCTATCTAAAATATCTTTGACCTTGAAAACATACCTAATGTGACGACAAGTTCAATTATAATAGGTGACCAATTACTAACCTGCATTTCCTTATTATCCCAAACAGTTGGCAATAATAACTTTCAAAGACTAGGAATTTACATTACATTGTTAAATGAGACATATAGGTACAATGCCTTGAACAAGAGTAGAAATATATGTACAGTATGTTCTAACAAAATTAATCTCAAATTTATATCAATATACAAAATTTGTATACATTATACAAACATCTAATCCAATGTAAAAACATTTAAAACCAGTAGGGTTAATTTAAGTTGTAAGAGCTAGTTAGTAAGAAGCCTGAACTAATAGTCCAAACAGTTTATAATTAATATAAGCCTCTGTGTGTTTCTTTGGGACTGGACGGCTGTGGGACTGGGCAGGACAGAGACTTCAGTTTACAGCCTCCTATGTGCCAGGCTTTCTGGTAGGAGCTACCATGCCCAACTTCTTCTGTTTTAAAATGTATTTTCTTTTCTTTATTTTAAAAAATAATGTGTTTATAGAAAAATAAGGAGTCAGAATTTATACGTGAACTTAATTTCCAGGAACGTTCAGACTTTAGTTAAAATAAATTGTGAGTCTGGGGATGTAACTGAGTGGTAGAGTGCTTACCTAGGTATGCCCAAGGCCCTACCCCCAGCCCCACTATTATGGAAGGGAAGAGAAGGGAGAGAAAAGAAGGGGAGGAAAGGCAGAGATGTAAAGAAAAAAAGGAAAGAAAAAATTTTAATTAGACAAATTGCTTGCTGACAATCTGTTCTATTGAGGGAAAGTAGACAGTAGAAAGACAATGTGCTTAAGTTCATCAGGATCTTCCAGTGAGCATGAGTGAAACATGTGTGAGGATAATTGGCAACATCAGAACACAGCTGGCACAGCTGACTCAATGGGAATGGAATTCTAGGAGAGAAAAGTAGTGCATGGTGCTTGGGTGACTGGATGACTCTTCTGTCAAGATGGGGAGTTTATAACTAAGGTGTGCTGTGACCTCTGGCTTTTGCCCGGTTTGTAATTACAAATGCAGAGATTTACTTTTCTGCTATTAAAAGTGATTTCCTGGGTATTTAGGTATTGATACTTAGGTATTTTGATTTAAATGATGTGATTTAAGGTAGAAAGTGTTTTGTTTATCTTTGGGTTTCTTTTGTTTGTTTTGTTTTGTGTTGAAACAGTCTCTCTATGTAGCCTTGGCTGTCCTGGAACTTGCTATTTGACTAGATTGGTCTTGTACCTACAGAGAGCCACCTGCCTCAGTCTCCCAAGTGCTAGAATAAAAGGTGTGCACCGCCATGCCTGGACAGTAAAATGGTTTTTTAACTTAACTCAGTGAAGCCAGTTAACTCGGGAATTTCTTCTTCAGCTAGAGGAGGTCATTCTTTCTTAGATATTTTTCAACCTCTTGGTCAATTTTATCTCCCAGATATAAAACAGCCTTCTCCCTGCAATTATTCATGCAGATCTATGGCTTAGAACAGAAATTAATGTGGCTTATTAACTGTATTTCTGCAACAATTCAAACAGCTTCAGAGATCTTAGAAATCATACAGCCCAATCTTGTTATCGCACAAATGAAATGACATTCTGATAAGCAGTGACTTGGCCACAAATGTTGCGGGAAAGTAAGCCACAACTGGAGCTCCTGAATTGGTGGTTTTCCCCAGTATACTCTGTTGCATCAATTACTAAGTCAAATCAAGATTTCTTTTCCAGAGAGTCTAGGACCTCCCAGGAACTAGGCCTGAGCCAGGACATCTGCCAGTCTGGGCGTGAGTGAACCTGGGAATAGGTAGGAACCAGAGATTTCAGCGGGGCCAGGCATGAGTCTGGGACCTCAGTGACAGTAGGCTTGAGCCAGGACCTCTGTGGGTTTGGGCATTGGTCTGGGACATCAAAGGGAATAGGCAGGAACTTGGAACCCCTGTGAGTCCGAGTGCAAGTCTGAGACCTCTGAGGAAGTAAGCAGGTCCTCTGCGGGCTTGGACACACCCATGCCTGGGACCTCCGAGACAGTAGACCAGAACCAGAAATCTTTCCAGGTCCAACCCCAACCCAGGGACTTCTGCAGGAGGGAATCCAGACCAGGATTTACAGATACAGGTCAAAGCCAGTAACCTAGGCCAAA
Source organism: Ondatra zibethicus (assembly GCA_004026605.1). Lineage (NCBI taxonomy): Eukaryota > Metazoa > Chordata > Mammalia > Rodentia > Cricetidae > Ondatra > Ondatra zibethicus. Next base: position 78,841 of record PVIU01004341.1, on the reverse strand, counting down.
GTTGCCCTGAGGCAAGGAACTCCACCTTGGGCAACAAATTCCACAGGAGTGGGACTGAACAAGACACCTAGGACAGAGAGGGCCTGAGGAAACAAGCTCTACCAGGAACAGAAGCCAGGAGCAAATCCAGTCCTGGGAGCCAACACAGTCCAGAACACTGGTGGATGAGGACTAAGCCAGTGACCAGATCCAGAGTCAGTGATCTTCACCAGAACAGGTCCAACTCCAAGCCAGGGACTTCTGCAGGAGGGGATCCAGACCAAGATTTACAGAAACAGATCAAAGCCAGCAGCCTAGGCCAAAGTAGGCCTGAGAAAGCAAACTCCAAGGGAGCCGACCAAAGCACAGGAGCACTGAGCTACCTCCAGGAACAGGAATAACCAACAGGGTAACTAGAACTCTGACACTGACTGCACCACGAGGAAAACTATCTTAGCTTTGGATTCACTGGCACCTAGAAGATTATTCAACAGAATCTCAGACAGCCCCAACTACACCTATTAGAGGAAAAGATGAGTAGGAAAGGTAAGATCACATGCTACACCACAAAGAGCAACACAATACCAGTAAAACCTAAAGACCCTACAACAGTGAGACCTGAACAACCAAATATGGATGAACCAGAAGAAATTGATCTAAAAAATAACTTCAAAAGAATGTTTGAAATTCTTAAAGATGAAATGAGAAACTCCCTTAAAGAAATGGAGGAAAAGACAAACAAAACAATGGAAGATATCAGCAAATCACTTAAAATCACTTAAACCAAGAAAAAAAAATCAAACATATAAAAGAAACTATCCAGGACTTGAAAACTGAAATAGAAACAATAAAGAAAACATAAGACGAAGGAATTATAGTAACAGAAATCATGAGGAAAAGAACAGGAACCACAAATGCAAGTATGAACAACAGAATACAAGAAATGGACGAGAGAATCTCAAGTGCGGAAGATAAAATAGAGGAAATAGACTCATCAGTTAAAGAAAACATTAAATCTAACAAAAGCTTAACCCAAAATATCCATGAAATATGGGACACCATGAAAAGGCCAAATCTTAGAATAATAGGTATAGAAGAAGTTCAACTCAAAAGCACAGAAAATTTGTTTAACAAAATCATAGAAGAAAACTTTCCCTACCTAAAGAAAGATATGCCTATGAAGATACAAGAAGCTTACAGAACACCAAATAGACTAGATCCAAAAAAAAAAGTCCTCTCGCCACATAATAATCAAAACACTAAACATACAGAGTAAAGAAAGAATATTAAGAGCTGCAAAGGAAAAAGGCCAAGTAACATATAAGGGTAGACCTATCAGAATTACACCTGACTTCTCATTGGAGGCAATGAAAGCCAGAAGGTTGTGGTCAAGCATTATGCAGACATTGAGTGACCACAGATGCCAGCCCAGACTACTATACCCAGCAAAACTGTCAATCGCCATAGAAGGACAAAACAAGATACTCCATGACAAATCTAGATTTCACCAATACCTAGCCACAAACTCAGCCCTACACAAAATACTAGAAGGAAAACTCCAACCCAAGGAAGATGGCTACACCAACAAAAACACACACAATTGATGATCTCATTACAGCAAATCCCGAAAAAGAAAAAAATGCACAAATTAACATCACCAACACTGAAAACTAAATTAACAGGAGATAGCAACCACTGGTCATTAATATCCCTTAATGTAAATGGACTCAACTCACCTATAAAAAGGCACAGGCTAACAGATTGGTTACAAAACAGAATCCATCCTTCTTCTGCATACAAGAAATGCATCTCAACCTCAAAGACAGACATCACCTCAGAGTAAAGGGTTGGGAAAAAATATACCAATCAAATGGACCTAAGAAACAAGCGGGTGTAGCTATCCTAATATATAACAAAACAGACTTCAAGTTAAAATTAGTCAAAAGAGACAAAGAAGGTCATTTCATATTAGTCACAGAAAAAAGTCCATTAAGAGGAAATTTCAATACTGAACATCTATGTCCCAAATACAAGGGCACCCTCATATGTCAAAGAAATACTTCTAAAGCTAAAATCATATATTAAACCCCCACACTAAGTGTGGGATGCTTCAACACTCCCCTCTCACCACTGGACAGGTCAATCAGACAAAAAATGAACAGAGAATAAGAGAACTAATATGTTATGACTCAAATGGACTTAACAGACATCTATAGAATTGTAGCATGAGGGGCCTGGTTGGTTTTTGTTCTCCCACCAGGTCCCACAGTCATTTAGTCCCAGAGAAAATCACACAGAAAATCTCCATAAGTTACAAACTGATTGGCCCATTAGCTCAGGCTTCTTATTAGCTCTTGTAGCTTGTATTAACCCATTATCCTTATCTATGTTAGCCACATGGCTCAGTACCTTTCTCAGCAGGGCAGGTCACATCCTGCTTCTTCAGTGGCCTGGAATGAATGCCAAGGGAGCTTACTGCTTCCCAGAATTCTCTTATTCTCCTTGCTCCGCCTCTACTTCCTGTCTGGTTGTCCCACCCATATATCCTGGCTAATGGCCAATCAGCGTTTATTTAAATCATGATTGACAGAATACAGAAAATTCTCCCGAACCATAGAATTATCCATCAAAACAGAAAAGAATATACCTTCTTTTCAACACTCCATGGAACCTTCTCAAAAATTGACCACATACTTGGTAACAAAACAAAACTTCAACAAATACAAAAAAAAAAAAAATGGAATAACCCAATGTACCTTATCAGATCACCATGCTTTAAAACTAGAAGTCAACAGCAATACTAATTCCAGAAAACCCACAAACACATGGAAATTAAACAATGCTCACCTGAATCATCAATGGGTCAAGGAAGAAATAAAAGGGGAAATTAAAGACTTCCTAAAATTCAATGAAAATGACCACATAACATACCCAAATTTATGGGAAACAATGAAAGTAGTGTTAAGAGGCAAATTCATAGCACTAAACGCCTACATAAATAAGCTGGAAAAATCCCACACTAGTGAATTAACAGAACATTTGATAACTTTAGAACAAAAAGAAGCAAACTCACCTAAGAGAACTAGAGGCAGGAAATAATCAAATTGAGAGCTGAAATCAACAAAGTAGAAACAAAGAAAACAATACAAAGAATCAATGAGACAAAGAGTTGGTTCTTCGAGAAAATCAACAAAATAGACAAACCTTTATCCAAACTAACCAAAAGGCAGAGAGAGAATATCCAAATTAACAAAATCAGAAATGAAAAGGGGGACATAAAAAACAGACACGGAAGAAATGCAGAGGATCATCAGGTCATATTTTGAAAACCTGTACTCCACAAAATTGGAAAACTTAAAGGAAATGGACAACTTTCTGGATAAATATCACTTACCAAAATTAAATGAAGACCAGATAAGCAAATTAAGCAGACCTATAACTGCTGAAGAAATAGAAACAGTCATCAAAAGTCTCCCAACCAAAAAAGCCCAGGACCAGATGGTTTCAGTCCAGAATTCTACAAGATTTTCAAAGAAACACTAATATCAATACTCCTCAAATTATTCCACACAATAGAAACAGAGGGAACATTGCCAAACTCTTTTTATGAGGCTACAAAATTACCCTGATACCCAAACCACAGAAAAGCATTACTAAGAAAGAGAATTAGAGACCAATCTCACTCATAAACATTGATGCAAAAATAGTAAATAAAATACTGGCAACTTGAATCCAAGAACACATCAGAAAAATCATACAGCATGATCAAGTCGGCTTCATCCCACAGATGCAGGGATGGTTCAACATATGAAAATCTGCCAATGTAATCCATCATATAAACAAGCTAAAAAATAAAAACCACATGATCATCTCATTAGATGCTGAAAAAGCATTTGACAAAATACAGCATCCCTTCATGATAAAGGTCTTGGAGAGAGCAGGGATACAAGGAACATATCTAAACATAATAAGGCAATATACAGCAAGCCAACAGCCAACATCAAACTAAATGGAGAGAAACTCCCAGCGATTCCACTGAAATCAGGAACAAGACAAGGTTGTCCACACTCTCCATATCTATTCAATATAGTTCTTGAGATTCTAGCTAGAGCAATAAGACATTAAAGGGAGATCAAGGGGATACAAATCAGAAAAGAAGAAGTCAAACTCTCACTGTTTGCTGATGATATGATAGTTTACATAAGTGATCCCTAAAATTCTACCAAGGAACTTCTACAACTCATAAACACTTTCAGCAATGTAATAAGATACAAGATTAACTCAAAAAAAATTAGTAGCCCTCGTTTACACAGATGATAAAAAGGCTGGGGAAGAAATCAGAGAATCAGCACCCTTCACAATAGCCACTAGCATAAAATATCTCGGAGTAACTAACCAAACAAGTGGAAGACTTGTATGACAAGAACCTTAAATCTTTGAAGAAAGAAATTAAAGAAGATACCAGAAAGTGGAAAGATCTCCCATGCTTTTGGGTAGGCAGAATTAATATAGTAAAAATGGCAATCTTGCCAAAAAAAAAAATCTACAGATTCAATGCAATGCCCATCAAAATCCCAGCAAAATTTTTCACAGACCTTGAAAGAATGGTACTCAACTTTATGTGGAAAATCAAAAAAACCCAGGATAGCCAAAACAATCCTGTACAATAAAAGAACTTCTGGAGGCATCACAATCCCTGACTTCAAGCTCTACTACAGAGCTACAGTACTGAAAACAGCCTGGTACTGGCATAAGAACAGACAGGAGGACTAATGGAACCAAACAGAAGACCTGGATATCAATCCACACATCTTCGAACACCTGATCTTTGATAATGAAGCAAAAAATGTCAAATGGAAAAAAGAAAGCATATTTAACAAGTGGTGCTGGCATCACTGGATATCAACATGTAGAAGAATGAAAATAGACCCATATCTATCACTATGCATGAAACTCAAGTCCAAATGGATCAAAGACCTCAACATAAAGCCAGCCACACTGAATCTTATAGAAGAGAAAGTGGGAAGTACACTTGAACGCATTGGCACAGGGAACCACTTCCTAAATAGAACTCCATCAGCACAGACACTGAGAGAAACAATTAATAAATGGGACCTCCTAGAACTGAAAAGCTTCTGTAAAGCAAAGGACTCGGTCAACAAGACAAAATGACAGCCTACAGAATGGGAAAAGATCTTCACCAACCCCACATCAGACAGAGGTCTAATCTCCAAAATATACAAAGAACTCAAGAAATTGGACACCAAAAGATCACATAATCCAATAAAAAAAAATGGAGTACAGACCTAAACAGAGAACTCTGAACAGAGGAATCTAAAATGGCTGAAAGACACTTAAGGAAATGTTCAACATCCTTAGTCATCAGAGAAATGCAAATGAAAACAACTCTGAGATTCCATCTTACACCTATAAGAACGGCCAAGATCAAAATCACTGATGACAACTTATGCTGGAGAGGTTGTGGGGACAAGGGAACACTTTTGCATTGCTGGTGGGAATGTAAACCGGTACAGCCCCTTTGGATGTCAGTGTGGCGATTTCTCAGAAAATTAGAAAACAACCTTCCTCAAGACCCAGTAATACCACTTTTGGGTATATATCCAAAGGATGCTCAATCGTGCCACAAGGACATGTGCTCATCTATGTTCATAGCAACTTTGTTTGTCATAGCCAGAACCTGGAAAAAACCTAAATGCCCCTCAACGGAAGAATGGATAAGGAAAATGTGGTACATTTACACAATGGAGTACTACCCAGCAGAAAAAAAAAATAACAGCTTGAATTTTGCAGGAAAATGGATGGAGCTAGAAAACATTATTTTGAGTGAGGTAACCCAGACCCAGAAAGACAATTATCACATGTACTCATTCATAGGTGGTTTTTAAACATAAAGCAAAGAAAGCCAGCCTACAAACCACAATCCCAGAGAACTTAGACAACAATGAGTACACTAAGAGAGACTTACATAGATCTAATCTACATGGGAAGTAGAAAAAGACAAGATCTCCTGAGCAGATTGGGAGCATGGGACCTTGGGGGAAGATTGAAGTAGGGAGGGGAAAGGCAGGGAGGGGAGCAGAGAAAAATGTGGAGTTCAATAAATATCAATATATAATGTATAAAAAAACCAAAAAACTAAACAAAAATATAAACCAAACCCAAAAAAATAGATTTCTTCCCACAGACATCTGTAGAATGCTTTATTTGTATTTCAAATGCTTCCACCAACTCTGCCTTAAGTTAGATAACATATTCTTTTATATTAAGTTAGATAATATGTTCTTTTCCTTGAGTCAGTGAACTTAAAAGTGATTTTTCCCATGGGAAACCTTACCCTCTCTGAGAAGTAGGTGGGGGTAAGGGAGAAAGTGGAGGGTGCAGAAGGAAGGGAAGGAGTGGGAACTGGGATTGGTATGTAAAATGACAAAAGATAGTTTTTTTAATTAATTAACTAATTTAAAATGTTGGTGACTTCACAATTAGTTTCACCCATATAATATATGTATATGTAATATACATATATATAATATTCTACTTTTGTATGTCTTGCTTGAGTATAGCCAAGGAAAAAGTGTGTATGGTGGAAGTGTTTTCTCCTAATTCAGAGTTTGTATAATGCATTCAGTATATGCTGATGTCTAGCTTTATCACTTTCATGGGTTCCTTACATCTCTACTTTAGTGAATTTCAGATCTGTTGAAGTAGGATATTATTCCTGAAATGTTGTGCACCCGTCTCTGTGCACGGCTCTGGTCACTGCGCCTTCCCTCTTCAGCACTAGTTGAAGTTTCTTTAACTTGGGTATTTGTTCAGTGGACTTGTCGGAGACGGCATGGAACCATAAACTGACTAATTCTATAGCCATTTGTATTGGAACCATTGTGGTCTGGTATGTTGAAACTAGTCCTCTCTGAATCAGTACTTTATCGAGTTAGTCATTACTTAATTGCCGTGCACCTCTCTTACTTGAAATGGCAGAGGTACCACCGTGCTAGAGAGCGTGAGATTTCTCTTTCTATTGAAGACAACACAGGAAAGTAAACTCCTATTACATTACTGTTTAAATTTTTCTTCTGAGACAGAGTCTCTCTGTGTAGCCCTGGACATCTTGGAACTTGCTACGTAGACCTGACTGGCCTCGAACTCATAGAAATCCCCCTCCCTCCTACCCCTGCTTTACTGTTGCCAGTTATAATACGGTTTCCAGCAGGAAAACATGATTTTGAAAGTGTTCTACTTGTTAATGAAGTACTGTTATTAAATGTAAATTTTACTTTAGAAGTAGTTTACGACATTAATTTTACTCATATCGTACATTTGTGTGTCTGTAGATAGCTTCACAAGGACATTCCTGCAGTGTTGAAAACACCTCATCCAGTACTTCATCCATTTTTTGCTAAGTATTTTGAAATTTTTGAGACAGTGAGAAATTGGCTGAATAAAAAGTGTGAGGAGATAACAAGAACTGAATTTTTTGAGGTTGGGAAAGGGAAGTCAAAAGTGACCTCCAACATAGTGACGTAAACAGAATCTCATAGCACCATGCAAATCAAAGCAGAGCGAAGCCCTAAGAATGCCGAGTCCTGTGCGCAGGACCCTTTCCCAGGAAATAATGCACTGTGTCTCCCCAGTCTCATTCAGGCTCAGCTAGGATGCATTCCTGTACAAGATTTTACTTTGACACAAGATACCGCGAAGATTTTCAGAAGTGGCTCACGAATTGTAAGATGTATGTTAGATCATTAATGGATTTTCATTTTTCTCAGTAAATTAATATAGCATATTTAATATTGGAAACTTTTTCTTTTTAGGGTTATCAGATTTTGTGGCTTCCCAGGAAAAGAAGTTTGCTGTGCTTTTGAACAGTGTGATTTTAGCTAAATGTTTTAAGTGTAAGCTCTGGGAAAACTCTCGACATGTGTCCAAACAGCTGGATAAAATCGGTAGGCACTCAAGACAGACTGACTGTTATCGTCTGCAGTTTCTTCTATATTTTACTATTAATATTATTTTACGATGGTTATAGAACTTAAGGAAAACATGCCTATATAAAGTACTGTGCTTATATTTGAAAACTAGAATGTTATTTGTTCTTGCTTAAATGATTACCAGTGAGAGATGGTGAGATGGCTCTGTGGGCAAAGGTGCTTACTCCCGAGGCTGATGACCTGAGTGCGGTCCTGCAGACCACATGGTACAGAGAGAACCTGGTCCTCTGCCCCTCCGCCTCTGTGTTCACACACACACACACACACACACACACACACACGTAAATAAACGAATGCAAAACAGCCAATTATTTTGGGCAGTGGTGGTGCATGCCTTGCCTTTAATCCCAGCACAGGCAGGCAGATCTCAGTGAGTTCAAGGCCAGCCTGGTCTACAAAGTGAGTTTCAGGACAGTCGATGCTACACAGAAAAACCCGGTCTTGAAAAACCAAGAGAGAGAGAGAGAGAGGAAAGAACTAATTAAATGTAAAAATACATGAGAATTCTAATCTTGTTCTTATATTGACAGTGCACTTTGTTTTATTAATTAGGTAATGTATGACATCATCTCTCACTTCTGAGCAATGATCTCCTGTGTCCTCAGTGACAAGACACAAAACTTTCAAGACCAGACCCAGGTCTTGTGTAGTCTAGAAAATTATGCCATTTATTTCATTTGTTTTCTGTTTTCAGTAACAGCAGGATAATAGTATTTCTATTTCTTAGCATTTCTGCAGACAGGTTACTCCTAACTTTCTGTTAGAACCCAGTGTAGGGTGCACAGTAAAATGCTACAATGTGCTCATCATAAAAGCTGGATCAGACTGAAGAATTCTGCTGTTTCCCAGTTTCTTACCTTGACTTTGTGACCCTACTTCCTAAATAAGTAATATTTTGAAAAGAGTTATTATTCCAAGATTGACAGCCTCATTAGTTTTGTGATTTTATATATGTTTTGGGAAGATTAAAAATGAGAATTATATAGTGGAAGCTGGGTGTGGTAGTGCACTCCTGTAATCATGGCATTCAAGATACAGAGGTCAAGGATACGGGAGTTCAAGGCCAGCACTGATTATAAGTCGTGTAAGGACGGCCTGGACTGTTAACTCGTGAGACCCCTGTCTCAGAACCAACCGAAGAGCTGGGCGTTGTGGTGCACCCTGACCCTGTCACGTTGGCAGGAACAGGCACTTCTCTGAGTCTGAAGCTGTCCTGATTCATGGAGGAAGTTTCAGAAAAAAACCCGATAAACAAAATAAAACAAAACCCTAACTAAACAAAGTATTATGTGATGGATCTTTAGGGATTTTCATTTGGTTGGTTTGGGTTTTTCTGCCTGGGGCAGGGTGCCAAAGGCAGGGAAGTAAAGATCAGACCAAGGTACCAGCTGCACAAGCATTCCACCACTGAGCCACAACTCTAACCCCTGTCCTGTTGTTTTGCTATAGAATCTGACTATGTAGTTAAGACTGCTTTTGGGAATTTGTGATCCTTCTGGCTCAGTCTCCTGAGGGTTGGAATTACAAGCATTCGCTATCACAAGACTTTTAAAAAAAATATATTTATTTTCTTTATATTTAAATGTATGCATAGGTACCCACAATTATTACAGAAGAGAGTGCCAGATATTCTAGAGCTGGAGTTACAGGCACTTATGAGCTGCCCGCCATGGGCACTGGAAACCAAACCCAGGTCTTCTGGAAGAGCAGTACTTACTTGCTCTTAACCATGGACCAATTCCCCTAACCACAGCTTTGTTATTCGAACAGAGATCTCCAACTGATTTTTTTTAATCCCACTGGTTTTTGTTTTTGTTTTAACAAGGTCATACTATAAAGCTCTAGCTGTCTTGTACCTCAGTGCATATAGGCCAGGCTGGCCTCTAACTCACAGAAACCTGCCTGCCTCTGCCCCTTCAGTGCCGGGATTAGGAGGGTAAGTGAGCCACCATGCTCTGCCAGTTCTACTTACTGATTTCTGTGAAACTCACAGTCAGTGAGGGTGACAGAGAACTGGGGTAGTGGCGGTGTTAGCTGCTGAGAGTAAGTGTATTAGCTGCTTTCTCTGCTGAGTCCAGATAACTGACAAAGCAATGTCAGAAAGGAGGAGATTGTTTTGGCTCATGGTTTGATGGGATAAACTCCATCATCGGGGCAGAACATGGCAGCAGAATGTAGTGTAGCTACTCACACTGCATGTGCCGTCAGGAGACAGGAGAAGTGACTCCTGGTGCCTGGTTTTCTGGCTTTTCTCCTTTTCATTCAGTTCAGGACCCTGGCCTTGGTGACGGAACTGCTGCATCCAGAGTGGATCTTCCTTCTTTAGCTGACCCTCTCTGGAGTTGCCCTCGTGAACATGCCCATAGATGCGTTTCCTAGGCGGTGTTTATTTTATTATTTTGTATGTTGGGAGTGTTTTGCTTGTATGTATGTCTGTGGACCACATGCATTCAGTGCCCTCCTGGAGGCCAGGAGAGGGTGTTGGATCCCCTGGGACTGGGATCACAGATGGTTGTGAGCAGCCAAGTGGGTGCTTAGGATTGGAACCCCTGGAAGAGCTATTGCTCCAGCTCCTCCCTCCAGCTCCTCCTGCTGTTCTTGCTCTAGTCAATCACGGTGAAGATGACCCATCACTCTGAAGGCCAGGCAAACTAAAAATGTCCCAGTCATCTATAAAGATAGGCATTCTAAACTGGGAAGGAAGTTCCATACAAAATAGCGTCTTACAGAAAATTTTGAAAGTAGTTAAAGGCATCTAATAAGTTTTATTCTGCTTAAATTACTGTTTTTGGCTTTCTAGAGAATTGTTAGCCTGGGTGTCTGTTGTATTCTGTCTTTCCAGATTTATGAAACACCAGTCTGCTTTCATACATGTAGTGGCATTCCAATTGTATTTTAATAAATAAAACTGCCTGAAGATCAGAGAGTAAACAGCCCCACTGGTCAGCCTTACAGACCAGGTTACGGTAACACACACCTTTAATCCCAGTAGCCACACTAGTTGCCATAGAAGCTGGGTGGTGCACGCCTTTAATCCAGCCCTAGAGAGGCTTATAAAACGGGAGGAGACAGCTCTCAGACACACAGTCTCATTCTGAGATTCCAGGAGGCAGGATCGCCATTTCAGACTGAGATAAGAGCCAGTAGCTGGGTGTTTTGTGTTTTGGATCTTCAGGTTGAACCCCAATTTCTCTCTCTGAGTTTTTATTAATCGTGCTTCACACACGAGTCAGTACTATTGAACATAAAAGAGAAAGTAGCTCTAAAAACCAAACTTGAAAAAAGCAAGGAATATGAAGGAGTTGCTTCTACTAGAAAGTGACTGAGAAAGTTAGAGCAAGGAATGAGATGTCTGTCACACCTTCAGCAATAATGCGTGCTTTAGATAAGTAGGCCTTGTTTGGAATCACACAACTCTTACAGTACCCTTTAAATAGGATTCGCATAAATTTATCATAAAACATGAATTTAAAATTATAGGTTCTGAAAGTGTAAACAGATACAGTAGTCCAAAAGTAACATGGACTTGATGTGTTTAAGGAGCAGAGTAAAGAAATGTGACCTAAGAATACTCAGTAAGAGCGAGGAACAGGGAATCAGATGGAGGCGCTCAGACTAGGTCAAGTCATACAGTTAAGAGAATTCATCTCCGGAAGCAGAGTTGACCCGTGATTCTGAATGCATCAGAGGTTAAGCAGGGACATAAACCATAGCTTCTAGGCCAAATACACAAACAGTGAGCTCAGCGAGTCACAGCTTCGTGAACACTCCTGTCTTGAATCATGTCACCTTTGTTTAGAGTTCAGGTCTGAGTATATTTTCCTGTTGACGTTTGCCGTATAAAGAAATGAGTATTAAGGGTTTATAAATACCAGAGGCTGTCTTTTATTTGTTTCTTTATTTGTGTATGTGAGTGTGAGTGTTTGCACACATGCCACACTGCATATGTGGAAGTCCGAGGACACCTTGGTGGAGTTGGCTCTCTCCTTCTACCGTTGGGGACCCAGGGAACAAACTGAGGTCATCAGGCTTGGCAGTGCCCCTCTTTCACCACTCAGGTGACTGTGTCTTAAGGGTGAGCATGAGAATATCCCGAGAAGAGTTGAAAATTTGGGTAAGGAAATAGGGGTGCCAACTTTCAAAACTGAGGGTTGAGTCATTGTGTAGATAAGGAAGACTTTGTTTCTTTTACAAAACATAAATTCTGTTAAAAGTCTGAGTCTTAAAAATAAATTAGTCAGTTTTATGTTGCTTTAACAAGACATTGGAAGCTGGGAACTTTTAAGGAAAGAAGTAATTTGCCTTGCATTTCTGGATGTTCAAGGGCATGGCATTGTCATCCGATTCTCCCTGGTGAGGGTCTTGTGGTGGGTGGTGTCTGAATGGCAGGGTGGTCATGTGGCAGAGATGACATGGAAAGACAGGAATCAAAAGGCCTGGGGAGATGCCTGGAGTTTTCTTTATGCAGTCAAATTTTTTGGAACCTGCTCACTTTGTGCAGCCCCAGACAGTTCCAATACATTAGTATTACTCCACTTAGGAGAGTAGAATCCCCAGTGACTGACTTTAGTAGGACCGACCTTCTAAATCTCCCACCTGTTTAGCCCTGCTCCAATGAGGGACAATAACTTCAGCACATGGTCCTTTGGAGGACACTCAACAGTACACAAACCACAGCTGTTGGATGTTTGACCGAATGTTTTTTAAAATCTTTTTTATTTAAATTTTTTAAAATTTTGCATACTAACCCCCTACCTCTCCTTCCCCTGCCCCTCCCCACATCCTCCCATCCCACCCCCATCCACTCCTCAGAGGAGGTAAGGGCTCCCTTGGGGAGTGAATAAAGTCTGGTACACCAGGTTGAGGCAGGATCAAGCCCCTTCCCCCTATATCAAAGCTGAGCAAGGTATCCCACCACAGGGAAAGGGCTCCAAAAAGCCAGTTCATGCACCCAGGATCATGTACCCAGGACGGGTCTTGACTTAATGTTTATAAAGGGATTAGTTAACAGTTAATTTTTGCAGCTCTGGGGATTGACACTAGGGTCTTATATGTGCTAGATAACTGCTCTACCACTGAGTACATACCTAACTAAAAAAGTTTTTATTAATGTAGTTGCTTAAGTTTCTATTTCATTTAAAATGGCTTAAAATTATTCTCTGGTTAATTTTCCACAGGCATATCATTGTCAAATACCATGGTAAATGCAGGTTTGACTTCCTTTAAAAAAATAGAAGAAGCAAATGCAAGAGAAATTGAACTGGTATGTAGTATTCTCTGTTCCTAATGTTACTGGATTCTATTTAAACTCCAAACCCCACTGTGTATGTCTTTATTTCTATTAAATTTATTTGTTTGGATGTGGGTGATGGCTCTGTCATTGAAGTACATATACACAAGCCCGAAGATCCAAGTTCAGAGCTCAGCACCCATGTCAGAAACTGGACCTAGGAGCACACACCTGTAGCTCCAGCACTAGGAGGTGAAAACAGGACAGTCTGATCTTGCTGGTTGTGTGTCTGGAGGAGTCAGTAGGCACCAGGCCTCCTGAAGACAAAGGTGGTGGGCAATGGAGGCGATACCCAGTGCTGACTCTGGTCTTCTCACTCTTGCACAGACTCTGGTACACATCCATGACCGTGTGCATCACACACACACAAATATTTTCTTCTTCATTGTAAGCATTTCAATTGCAGATGCTTGAGGTGACAAGCCTGATTAAGCCTGTGAGTTCTAAGAAATATTTCAGTAAGAGTTTTAAGTGTTTGTGGTAAGAATATAATGATATAAATATGTTTAGATTTTAAGTAGACTTCCGCCTTTCGGAACCCAGATAAAAGAAGCTGTGATGCATCTACCAAAGTATGAACTTGAAGTGGAGCAGGTGAGTGTTCTCTTTCTTAATAAAGTAAAGCTTTCCCTGGCTAAAATTGAAGCTGAGTATGAATACTAAGATTATTTTAAAGTATTTTATACTTGTTTTTTTTTTTTGAAGATTTCTAGATACAGTGACACCAAGGCGGAGATACTGGTGACTGTTGTATTAAGAAACTTTGAGCAGCTGCAGACCAAAAGAACAGCACCAGATTCTCACTACACTACCTTAATCATAGGCGATGCAGATAATCAAGTCGTTTTTAAGCACAAAATTATGTGAGTAATTATGAAATGCTTAATTGATTTTATTTTTAAGTATACTGTACATGAAACTTTTACTGTAAGATACAATAATTACATCATCACATAATCAGCTAAATTACAGTTCCCTGATGTAAGAATGGCAAGTTTTCCACTTGTCTGTTGAGGAGGTCAGCACTAACTTAGGTCTCTATTTAGAACTAGATGAAGAGATTATAAAATCTGTCACCATGGAGGGATTGTTAACAAGAGAACAGATCCCTCTGGGGCCTTTCTGATTTGCTGTTCTTCTTTTTACGGCCTTACTCCTCTTTGAACCCAGTCTTCTACTTAACCCCGAATGTAACCTCTATCTGTAGATTCTATCTCCATGTAAACAGCTGCTGTAACTCCATTGTAGTAAGCAGGCATTCAGATCAGCCATATAAGGAAAATCCCCTCATTATGCCTAGTTCTTCTAGTGTGCCTTTTGTAATTTTTACTTCAGCGTTTTCTAAATATTATTTTCACCTCACAATGCCATAAGTAAATTCTCAAGATGTCAGTTTCTGTCATTGCTAGTCCTTTTTTAGTACTTAGTAGGCCACAAATGGTGATTTACTTAATATTTGCATGAGATAGGTGCTATCATAATTCACATTTTGTAGAGGAAGTAGCTGAAACAAATTTTAGTCACATACGCCAGCATCAGGTAGCTAGTTGATAATAAAATCCAGATTGACCCTTCCTGGGCTCACTGTATCACTACAGTGCTAAGTTTAGGAATGGCAGAGACTCTACAACTGGAATCCGCTGGCTGTCAGGATACAGGAGGGTACATGATTTCTAAAGGGGCCGCAGCAAAGGATGCTCTTCTGAGTCACTGCTCTCCACAACCAGCCTCGCACACGTAGAGAGAACACACCACTGTACAAGTCCTTAATCCTGGGGACTACAAGAATGAATTAAGCTTAATAATTTTTTTCTATCTGTGTCAATATTATATACAAACTATTTCAAATTCAATTTAAAAGATTGTTGAAATTGTTTCTCACAAATAAATATAACTTATGCACAATCACATTAAAGAAGCAACTTGTGTCTTATTAATAACAACTGTGTATTTTTGTGTGGCCTCAAATGAGTCGGTGCAGCTTGGGATCAATTACTGTCAAACAGTTCTCTCCATTGTCAGGTGTAGCTTATGCCCGTCATCCCAGCGGGGGGAGACGCCAAGAGGATCCATACTTCCAGGTCATTCTTAGTCACTAGCAAGTTTGAGGAGCAAACAACAAACAAACAAAATCTCCATTGACACTTAATTCTTCCTCCTCACAATTTGGTGAAAGTAGTTTTTAGTAGTCATTTACTACTATTGCAGATCTATCTTAGGAAGACCTCATCCTTGAAGTCAATAGAGTAGTTCATTTAGAGTTTGTATCGTGTTAAAGTTTACGTTACTGTTTTTCAGGGATTCTATCTTGTTAAAAAATGGAAATTGGGCTAAAAAAATTGATGTGAAGAGAGCTCTTATATCTGAAGATCTTAGCATTAATCTAATTAGTTCTGATTATGGTAAGTTAATTGACTTAATGAAGATATCAATACAAAAATGTGACAGCATTTAAAATTATTTCCTTCATGCCAGCCGATACATTTCATAATAATACACTTACTGTGACTAAATGTTGGAGAAATTTCATATACTTAGATAACATAATTCATAATAATACACTTACTGTGACTAAATGTTAGAGAAATTTCATATAGTTAGATAACATAATTCATAATAATACACTTACTGTGACTAAATGGTAAGAGAGATTTCATATACTTAGATAACATAATTCAATTTTCTTTATTTACTTAAAGACCTTTGTTTTCTAATATAATTAAATTTCAATTATAGAATTTTAAAAAATGTTAAGATAAATGTACATATTTTAATTATATTTTAATCTTTTCAAAAATGTTTAAATTTTCTGTACTTCTTACCTCTAATGCTACAATAATAAGGGATATAAATTGAAATAAATAACATCATGTAAAGACTTAATATGATTTTAAGAAGCATTTGCATGCATCTTTTTCTCTTTCCAGTTGGTCTTGATATTCAGCAGAAATTTACAGTCTTTTATTTAGGCCCCAGGAGGTGCGTAAATCGAACAGTTATGCAAGGAAGTTTAGAAACAGATATTTCTCATCCCAAGTGCTCGGATAGAGCTGCTGTGGCAGTGTGCAGCGCAGGTAAACAGCATTATTACTTTCTACCCCATCAGTGTGGCCTGGAGGAGGTCACTACAGGATGACTTCACTCAGTTGTTGGTCTCTGGGATTACACATTTAGGCTTCAGATAATAACAACATTATACTAATAATATATAGTAGGAATTACCTCTTATGGTTAATATTTTTCAAATTGAGTGTTAGTTGGACAACAAATTATTTGATTAGTCTTAATATACATTATCCTTTTTCGTGTGTATTTCACTTTTTGGGCCATTCTCTGGGGAGGATGGTGATGTGTGGTGATGCGTCCTCAGACTTGATGAAGCAGACCAGAGTGAAAATGAATTTAGCTTTTTATTATGAGTAATTTTAAACATACATAAAATGTGTAATGAACTCCTAGACACTCAGTAGCCACCTGAAACCAGAACCAGCTCATAGCTTTTACTGTGTACCTAATGCCAGATAGTGCACCATTCCCATGTAAATGTTTCATTGAAAATTTGTAAATGGTAATGATTTTTAAAGCTATATTTTACACATAAAAGTTAATGCCATCCGATACTTAGTCAGTGTTCAAATTACTGTCTCACAGCCATCTAAAGACTGTGTCTGTCATCTTGCTATGACCTAGGTGTGCAAACTCCTGAGCCCTTTTGGCTCACAGCCATTTGTCATTTCAGCAGTTGTTTTACTGCACCGCCACAGGGGCAGGAGTCTGCAGTGGGACTTGGTGCTGTGTCCCAGTGGGCAGCCCTGATAACACTGGGACTGCTACAAACATCACAGCTGTTAGCTGCGGTCAGTTCTCCTGAACATACATCCAAGTGAAGACAGCCAACCAGGAATAGTAGCGTTAAAAAAAGAAGGGGAGACTGCAAACAGGCGGACATATATACTCCAGAAGACATGCAAAGCAAAACAAAGAAAATGTAAAAATGTGAGATAGCTTCCCATCCTAACACCCTACAAGCTGATTGGCCTCCCAGTACCTGACAAGGGAGATGAAGAACTAAAGGTCAACGACTACAGGACTCAAACAGATAAGGAATTTAATTTAGGACCTGGCCAAGAATTTTAAATTAGTTTAACACTTAGACAACAAAGTTATCAAAAAGTAGACACAAGAATCAATAACATCGCGGAAACTTTTAAAACATGGAGAGAATTATGGGAATTACCACAGAAATTGAGATGCTTAAAAACAAAAGAAAACAACAAAAAATCCAAATTCTAGAAGTGAAAGGAAAAACAACAACAGCAACAGCAGACAGAAACCAAAGAGCAGCTTCAGGGATGGGGAACAAGGCTGAAACATGACACACAGGGATGGGGAACAAGGCTGAAACAGTAACATACAGGGATGGGGAACAAGGCTGAAACATGACATACAGGCATATGTAGAGTGGAGAAATTAATGAACATGACCAAAAACTTGTACAAAACATGCGATACATTCAGGAGGCGAAACCTTAGAATTCTCAGGATATATGATGTCATAAATAATTTAGACAATCTATTAATGAAATCATGGCTGAGAATTTAAGCCTACAAAAAGAAATAGACACTTAAACAAAGGAAGGGTTTGTAACCCCAAATAGATTTGACCAGAAAAGAACCTTCCTATGATTTATCATAGTCAAGATGTCAAAAGTAAAAAACAAACAATACTAAAAGCTGTAAGGGGGTGGGCACAGAGGCAAAAAGATCAAAATAGCATTTAGATCTGTCTTCAGCAACCCTGAGCTAGGAAACATAAATGATACCTTTCAAGCCCTGGAAGTAAATATCAACTATCAAGACTGTTATACTCACCAAAGTACTCTGTTCACACTGAGGAGGAATGGGGATATTTCAAGACAAACACAAGCTAACGCAATTCATGATAAGACAGAAATACAGAAAATCCTTAAAAGAACAGTATATACAGAGAAATAAGAAGGACAGTGTTACCCACTAGAACATAGGAAAGAATACACTTAGCACAGATGAGCACCGGGAAGCTGGGAGGGAATGAATATTGTCTAACACAGCAAACTATCAAGCATCCAGTGCTACCAGCAGAGAAAAAAGAGCTACCAATAAATCAGCGAGCAAGAGTGACAACCAATAGACTCATCAATAATAACAACAATAGGCTCATCAGTAATAGCAACAATAGACTCATTAGTAATAGCAACAATAGACTCTTCAGTAATAACAACAATAGACTCAGTAATAGTAACAACCAATAAACTCATCAATAATAGCAAACCCTTTACTAATTTGAAGTCTTTAACTTGTAGGGCTGGAGAGATGACTCAGTGGTTAAGAGCACTGACTGCTCTTCCAGAGGACCTGGGTTCAATTCCCAGCACCCACATGGCAGCTCACAACTATCTGTGACTCCAGTTCTAGGGTACCTGACATCCTCACACAGACATACTTGCAGGCGAAACACCGGTGCACATAAATAAAAAGATTTAAATTATAAAAATGAAAGAATCAAAATAAAACAGCGGAAACTCATCAGCACCTTTAATGAAAATGCCCTTCACTTACCAATGAGAAGACACAGCTGTCCTCCTTTGCTTCCTGTTGCTGTGATAAAACGCCAACCAAAAGCAGTCAATTTACATGTTATGACCATCATCCAGGGGAAGCAAGCAGAAACATGAAACAGGAACCTGTAGACAGGAACTAAAGCAAAGGCCATGGAGGAACTCTGACTACTGGCTTGTCTCCTAGATTACCACTCAGCTGCCTTTTTTTATATAGCTCAGACCCTCCCCCCCCCAAGCCCACAGTGGGCTGGGCCTTATAATATCAATTGGCAACCAAGAAAATATCCTCACTGACATTACCACAGTCCACTCAGAGACAATTCCTCAGTTGAGATTCTTTCGCCTCAGGAATGTCAAGTTG
This sequence comes from Ondatra zibethicus, assembly GCA_004026605.1. NCBI lineage: Eukaryota > Metazoa > Chordata > Mammalia > Rodentia > Cricetidae > Ondatra > Ondatra zibethicus. The sequence continues at coordinate 59,603 of PVIU01004341.1, read as the reverse complement.
ACAGCCAAGATTAGCCATCACAAACACTAAATAGATATAAAACAAAACAAAACAAGATCCAATTATCCCTTGTCTCCCAAGAAACTCACATACTAGAAAAGACAACCAAGTATTTAGAGTCAAAGGTTAGAAATAAACTTATCAAGCAAATAGAAACCACAAACGGACTGGGTTAGTGATTCCCATCTAATAAGCAGACTTCAAAACTACTCAGAAAAATATTAACCACATATTAATAAAAGGAACCATTCACCAAGAGGATATAACCATTGCAAATATTTATGTACTGGGTCTTGGGGCCCACAGTTCCATGAAATAATAATAACATCAAAGGTCACATCAGTCCTGACACAATAATAGTAGGAGACTTCAATAACTCACTCTCATAATCTAGAGAGGCTTTTCAAACTAAAACACAGCAAATGAACGTAAAACAAATTATATCACCAGTCAACAGGGCTTAACAGTTATCTACAAGATTGCTTCACCAGTAGAAGAGCATAATCTCATTCCTGACAAGACCTTGCAAACCTGCCTTGAAATACTGGGGAGCTGGAGGAATTCCTGTCAGGCTTCTAGACCCAGTTAATTTCTGCTGAGGGGACCACAGGCGCATGCACTGTCCTGGTGCACCATCTTGTGGCAGTGTTGCAAAACGCAGCTTGCAAACGTCCTCGATTTTCCTTGTGGTCATAGCATCTTTCTCTAAGTGAATTAAATGAACCCTTGGGGAGAGAATCAACACTGCTAATTAATTCAGGAGGTGGAACGGCTGATAGACAAGGCTCCGGAAGTGGACTGCGGAGATCACTCTCCCCACTGTCTGTGTGTTAAGCCCACAGTTTGAGCATGGACCCTGTATCGGCTATGGGTTAGGTTCTCACATGCGCAGTGGATATGCAGTAGGAAGACAGCTGAGGACGATCAGATAGTGGAGGGAAATGCGGAACATAGAAATCCCAGAGTAGACAAAAGTGATGAAAGAGCAATAGGATAATCCCAGAATGTAACAGATTTAATATTAAAATAGCAACCTCCTAGAATAGGCCATAAATGAGAAGAAGAAGAAGAAGAAGAAGAATAGGCACAGAGAAGTCAAATCTATGATTAAAGGCACACACTGGAGGCAAAGTACAATCTAAATGAAAGCAAAACAGAGACCAAGGAAATAGACAAAGAGACAATCTAGGAGCCTACAGCCAAGTAAGTGTTCTAAAAAGAGAAAAAAAATCAGAGGAAATAGTAGAGAAAATTTTGAGACCTACCATAAGGTATAAATCTGCCCATCTAAAAAAAAAAAAGCACTTCCCGTTAGGATGGATGAAAGAAAATCTATTAATGAGGCATAATCATAGCATTCAAAAGACCATGAGGGTCAGGAGAGATGGCTCAGTGGGGAACAGTGCTTGCCGCCATGCCTGAACCCACGTGATAGGAAAGAACCAACTCAGGCAAGTTGTCCTCTGCACACACACACATTGTTTTGTTTTTCAAGACAGGGTTTCTTATGTAGCCCCGGTTTCCTGGAACATGCTTTGTAGACCAAGCTGGCCTTGAACTCAGAGATCTGCCTGCCTCTGCCTCCTGAGTGCTGGGAATAGAGGCATGCACCACCTCTGGTCTTAACACTTTTTATTTTGAAAGTATATTTCTAAGTTAGTAGTCATCTGTTTTAGCCAGAAGATGGGGATATTCCATTATTTTTGTGCTTCTTTCTTATCTCTAATTTCAGAAGTCTTACCTGTCTTCCACTGTGGTCACAGAATGACTTTATCTGAGTGTTGTTTGTATTTTCAAAGTCAGGTTTAGTTGAGAACACTACAGTCTGATTATCTACTTTCAGATGCCAGGGATTTGTTGTTATTATTATTATTATTATTATGACTTTATCAGCAAAAGTGTGTGATGGTTGTCCTTTGCTGTGAATTTGATTGGATTTACATTCAGCTAGACAACACATTTCTGGGTTCAGAGAAGTGTATATCATTGTGTTTGGCATGTGCACGTGAGGCTGGAGGTGCTGAATCTTCCTGGAGCCAGAACTGCAGGCAGTTGTGAGTCACTCTGTGTGGCTTCTGTGACCTGACTGGGTCCTCCAAAGGCAGTGAGTGCTCTGGCTGTCAGCTGTCTGTCCCAGGGACAAGACACATAGCTGATACGCCGTCAGACAGACTCCACCTCTGTGACACCTGGAACAGTTTCACAGAGGAAGGGTTTCTTTTCTTTCAGCTGTGTGGTTTTAGTGCATGGGGCCAGCTGCAGGGACTCTGTGCCTTATAGTGAGGTGGCACACTCTGGGGTAAGGGTGTGGTAGAACAGGGCTGCCCACCTGATGGCATCCGGATCAAGGAAGAAACAAGTGGGAGCCAGGGATGAGACAGGTCCTTCAAAGTCATTCCTCCAGCAAGCTTTAGAGCTAGACCCCTGCCTCCCATAATGGCGTTGGATTATAAAACCACGAATGGATTAGTTCACTGGGGAAAGTAAGAGCCTGCAGGCATCGGTCACATTGCAATGGTTGTACTCAGCAATCAGGGACCTGTATGGGAGCCTTCCGGGGGCCTTTATACCCAGACCATAACAGTGCCTAGCATACTGACCTTCTCGGTCCTCAGAGACTAGACATCTGCCTTTGTAGTGAGAAGCCTCATCCATTAATCCCAGGCTGCTACAGATGCAAGTATCTAGTTGTTCCATGACTTTAAAACGACTGAACAACGACACTGAGAATGAAAAGGCCGAGGAAGGTTGGGAAGGTCCTCAGAGCTGTTTAGTATTTCTACGTCAATTAAAATTTGTGTTCTGCAAACTCAGATCCAAGTTGTTTGAAAGTGTGTCTGTAGTAATGATGCAGACTTTTCAGGAGGAAACTTCTGGTTTTGGAATACAGCAAAGATACAAAAGCAGCTGCTAGGGAAGTGAGGTGTTGCTCTAAGTGGGGCTGGCTACCCACAGTGTTAGCAGCAGGTCTGCAGTACCTGTGTGCACACCTAGTTTCTGAGAAAGAGTGTGTGTGGTCTCATTCTTTGGGTGGTATCAGCTTTCTGATATGCAAAATGTGTGTTTGTCACTTAATCCTAGTTGTTCGAACAGTGAGAAAGCAGGTGGCAGGCAAACAAAGGGTTCTTGACTATCTCAGACTTCAGTAGCAATGCTCAAAACATGACTAGATTAAAAACTTTTCTTGTGGGGGGTGAAAATGTTAAAGCCATTGGGAGTCTTGTCAGAAATCATAGAAAACTTACCAGCAATAACTGAAAAGGCAATTTTTATTTCTCAGAACTTCCATATGCTTTTACTTAGTTGTCAGTGTAATGATAATAAGTAATGTAGAAGTTTCCTAGTCTTAAAATTTTTTCCTGAGACTTCATTGAGCATGATTATACAACAAATAGATCTCATACTTTAGAATTCGTTTAAGAGCATTGCACTGCAGTTTAAACTCAGTCCAGCTGCTTATGCTTGCTTTCCTTGTCACTAGCCCCAAGAGTGTAAAACCACCTTGCTCTCTGGCACACCGGCCTGCACACAGGCAGTAGTGTTCTCTAGACACTGCTCTGCTTAATCCCAAATGATAACTACACCGCTGGTTTTGCCAACTTCAGTGCCTTTTATGAGTCATTTTTAATTTTCCTGAATTTAGATTTTGAGATTGTACAATGCAACTGAATGGGTGTTAAGATTCTTTTTTGTTCATAAAAATTCTGGTTGGGAGCCCGTGGTCGTGGCACACACCTTTAATCCCAGCACTCGGGAGGCAGAGGCAGGCAGATCTCTGTGAGTTCGAGGCCAGCCTGGTCTACAAGAGCTAGTTCTAGGATAGGCTCTAAAGCTACAGAGAAACCCTGTCTCAAAAAACAAAAACAAAAAAATTCTGGCTGGGAGCCAGGCTGTGGTGGCGCACGCCTTTAATCCCAGCACTCAGAACGCAGAAGCAGGTAGATCTTTGTGAGTTTTGAGGACAGCCAGGACTGCAGATAGAGACCTTATCTCCAAAAAAAAACCCCAAAATAATTCTAAGTTAAAATGTTTAGGGTTTCTTAAAGCTTATTTTAATGTGACAAATGAGTCAGAAATACTACAATTGAGATTTAGGACTTTGGATTCAAATTTTATTACATAAAGGGTTTTTATTTCCCTGTGTAAGCAACTAAATATAGTGACCTGAAAACAATACATTTCTAAAAATATTATCTTTGTTCTCAAAAGAAAGCAAAATCCATAGATTATATATTCAGCTATGATCTTGTTTTCTTACCATTTTGTTCTGTTTTGTTATTGTTGTTGTTTTGTCAATACTCAAATAAAAATTGAAGTACTAAAAATATATAAAAAATATAAGAGTCATTAGTTCCCACCAATGTGGTTTGCTGCCTTTGAGTACCGCGACCTCTATCTGGAATATCTTCTCCCTGTCCCCTTTGCATGTCCGGATCCCGTCTATTCTCTGAGGACAGTTAAAATAATCTCTCTTTCCCAATGTTACTAGTCAGAACTAAGATCAAGAAAAATGTCTTTACAGCATAGCAAATGTGGCAGGCCTGTAACTGTTTGGGGAACTGAGGCAGGCAGCTCAGGAGTTCAGGGCCAGCGCAGGCACTAGAGTGCTTGTTTAGCATCCACAGAGCCATGGGCTCAATCCCTAGTGCTGTAAATCCACGTATTGGTGGATATCATATACATATTTTTTAATAAATTCTATATTTGGATACGTTTGTTACAGTTTAGAGACACCAATCTGGAAGTGGTCTTTTCTTTCTTCAAATTCTTGTAGCAAATTTTGTGTCTCTAAAGCATGTATTTATAACTCAAAAATATTTATGATGTCCTTTCTACTAACTAGTCTGGATGGCATCACAATGCTGTGAGATTTGCTGGTTTTCAAATGCTCAGCCTTGAATATGGAACCAAGTTTTAAATCCCTGTCTTAATTCTTACTTCCATGAGGATAAAACTTGTTGCTGATATTCTGCTGTATTGGTTGTACTTATATTAGAGAAAAATGAAAGCAGCTTGTGGGTAGCTAAATGCTCCATATGAAAGCTGGAATGGGACTGAGAGCGGACAGAGTGTGTTATTAGAAATATCCTTTTTAAACTGTGGGTGTTAATATGTGAGGAAATATGAAAGTCGTATTCTTGCTACTACCTAGAAAAAAAGAATAAATTGAAAGTATTTGTATTAAATTTGTAAGAGTATATGTAATAACATATGTATTTTTCTCACATTAATTTAGGAATGGCTACCTGCAAAAAACCTGGGAACCGAGAATGCAATCATCACTGTAAAAATAAACATACATGTGCACATGACTGCTGTGAGTTCTGTTAAGATTATTTCAGAATCGAAATGTCTGTAGTGATTATGGAGTGGAGAAATGACTCAGTGCTTACGTCCTGGTCTTGCAAAGGATGAGTTCAGTTCCCATCACCCACCGCTGTCTACAACTTCAGTTCCAGAGGCTCTGATACTCTCTTCTGACATCCAAGGGCACCTGCACTCATTTGCACACATACACACATTTATAATTAAGGATAAAAACATTAAAAATAAATGTCTTGAGTTAATAATAACGATATGCTAATTTTCTACATATGATATTTATACCATTCCTACTTAAAACTCTCCAAAGAGTTTTCCTTTGTGGTAGGGACAACAACATGAAAAAAGTAGACATTAAATTTGGTGTTTCAAAGACATTTAGTTTTTTTTTAATACTACCAAAAATGTAATACAAAAATTCTAAAATTGCACTGACCATGTTGGTCAAATCTATTGTCCAGTACTTGGGAGGCCAAGGCAGGAGGGCTGTGAGTTGAAGGCCAGAGTGGGCTGCATAACAAGATCCTGCCTTACTTAAAAAACAAAAACAAAAGAAGATAATCTACAATCTCTTTTAATAGGTAAAATCGGAGTTCCACAAAAGGCAGAAGTTAAAGAGTCAGCAATGTCTTCGTATTTGTCTGACTTAAAAAGCAGAGATGCTGTCTCTTCTCTTCCTCCAGTGAAACGACTCAAGGTTAGCTTTAATAGCATCTGTCCTTTGTTCTGCATTTAAATGGCATCAGTAAGGTAGGTGGATAATCTGAGGTGTTTTTGAAAGTTATTTACTGTAGGCTTGACTAGGAATCTCATCATTATAATCGATCTATCAACCTATTTTTGGAAGATAACTGTCCAGCCCTTCCCCACCTTAGTCTAGAAAGAGAAATCTGAGCTTGACTTAGTTCAGCCTTGGTTGGAACTAGACAGTCTTGCCCTTTCTTGGCTTTGAACTGGAATGGACTGGAAATTCTGAAGTTAATTTGGACTCTTACCCTTAAGTATGTGAATGAACAAGAAAGAGCCTTCCTCCCAGGTGATGAGAGAATGATCGTCTCCTGCTCGGTAGGACAGGCATGAGTCGACTTTCTTTAAGCCCAAGTCATCACATCCTAGAAGAGTCCTTGTGTATGCTTCATACAATGACAGAGTTCAGTGAGGCTAAAGGGAAGACTGGGAAATAATCATGAGGTGTAAAGTGATCACCACGTCTTCTGAGAAAACAGTTTTGTGGCCTGGGTGCTGGTGGCGCACATCTTTAATCCTGGCACTCGGGAGCAGAGGCAGGTGGATCTCTTTGAGTTTGAGGCTACCCTGGTTACACAGTGAGTTTCAGGACAGCCAGGGCTACACAGAAAGACCCTGTCTCAAAAAATTAAAAAGCAAAATAATCTAAGTTTTCTCTCCCTCCCTTCTTTCCTTTTCCCCACCTTCATTCCTGCATCTCTTCCATACTCATCTTTTAAAGAACCAAGTTTATAGTGGTAAGTAGGGCAGATGTAGTCTCCATCCTCACTGACTTTCTAGTGAATGGAGAATACAAATAAGCAAATAGGCCTTTTCCCTATTGTAATGAGTGATTCTGTGATGGAAGCGTAAGACACGTGATTTTAGGTAAAAAGTGTGCTCAGCACATGGCTGATGAGCCAGGAAAGGCTCCTCATAGATGTGACTGAGGCTGAAAGATAATCCAAGGATACAGAATGGGCACCAACATAGTGATGGAGACCTATAGACTAAATGTTAAAGTTCTGGAGTATTTGGTGGTGGCAGAGAGATATTCCAGGTAGCTGAAATAATATAGTATGTCTGAAAATTAATTTTAGATAGTGAGCATTAAGGCTGAAGAAGTAAATAGGAATTAGATCATGCAAACAATTTTGTTATTTTAGAGATTTATTTTTCATCCTCAAATTATTTAGAAACATTAAAGTGCTTTAATCAATGGCCTCATCAGAGTTGGGTGTTATAAAGGACATTCTGGTTGTAATGAAGAGAAAGAATTTAGAAGATTAAAAAATAGGAACATGGAAAGCCAATAGGTTGTTTTGTAATAACTGAAGCAAAACGATGGTGACCTAAGTTAGTGGTGATAGGCAATGGCAAGAAGTGGCTGGACTTAAAACATTTTACAGAGGTGCACTGGTTTGACGGGTGAAGTGGAAGAAGTAGTCAAAACCAATGATCAGCTTTCTGGCTGATCAGCTGGAGGAGAGTTGGGCCCCACTAGGACAGCAAGAGTAAAGGGGAAATCAAGTTTGGGGGAATAAAGGCAGAATAGATTCAGTTTAAGACATACTAGATATAGGGCTGGGATAGTAAAGTGCTCAGTGGTTTAGTCTAGCCTAGACAATCGCATAAGTTACTTTTCTCTTGCTATGGTAAAACAACATGACCAAAGCAGCTTACAAAAGAGTTTATTTGGGTTTGTGGAGCAGTAGGCATGGTGTCTGGAGCAGAAAGAAGCTAGGGGCTCACATCTTGAGCTGCAAGCATGAAGCAGAGAGAAAAAAGTAATTTGAAATGGTAGGATTCTTTAAATCTTTAAATTCTTTAAAAGCTGCCTCTAGCGGCCTATACCTCCAGCAAGGGCATACTTGGTAAACCTTCCCCATCAGGGCCGCCAGCTGGGGACCAAGTGTTGAAATGAACGCACCTGTGGGCTTCTCATTGGAATCCTGCGTTCAGTTCCCAGTGCCACTGCTACAAGGAATAAGACGCCTACGTAGAGACGTCCTAGAGGAAGCTGGCAGTCAGAAGGGAAGCTGAAGTACAAATAAAGACTTGAGAGATAATAATTTAAGTCATGGAAGTCAAAAGATCTTTTTCTGAAAAATCACATATAGAGCGAGAAGAGAAGACCAATTTAAAATAAACAACAACAACAAAAAACAAAAGCAAAGCAAAAACCATGAAAATTGTCTATATTTAAGAAGGGCCTGAGAAGAGTATTTGAGAATTCCACCAAACAAGTGGAGGACTTATATAACAAGAACTTTAAGTCTTTGAAGAAAGAAATTCAAGAAGACACCAGAAAGTGGAAAGATCTCTCATGCTCTTTGGTGGGCAGTATTAACATAGTAAAAATGGCAATTTTACCAAAAGCAATCTACAGATTCAACACAATGCCCATCAGAATCCCAGCAAAATTCTTCACATACCTTGAAAGAACAGTACTCAACTTCATATGGAAAAGCAAAAAACCCAGGATAGCCAAAACAATCCTGTACAATAAAAGAACTTCTGGAGGCATCACAATCCCTGACTTCAAGCTCTACTACAGAGCTACAGTACTGAAAATAGCTTGCTATTGGCATAAGAACAGACAGGAGGACCAATGGAAGAGAATAGAAGACCCTGATATCAATCCACACATCTTTGAACACCTGATTTTTGACAAAGAAGCAAAAAATATCAAATGGAAAGAAGAAAGCATATTTAACAAGTGGTGCTGGCATAACTGGATATCAACATGTAGAAGAATGAAAATAGACACATATCTATCACCATGCACAAAACTCAAGTCCAAATGGATCAAAGACCTCAACATAAAGCCAGCCACACTGAACCTTATAGAAGAGAAAGTGGGAAATACACTTGAACGCATTGGCACAGGAGACTACATAAATATAACCCAATTAGCACAGACACTGAGAGAAACAATTAATAAATGGGACCTCCTAGAACTGAAAAGCTTCTGTAAAGCAAAGGACTTGGTCAACAAGACAAAATGACAGCCTACAGGATGGAAAAAAAGTCTTCACTAACCCCACATCAGACAGAGGTCTGATCTCCAAAATATACAAAGAACTCAAGAAATTGGACACCAAAAGATCACATAATCCAATAAAAAAAAAATGGAGCACAGACCTAAACAGAGAACTCTCAACAGAGGAATCTAAAATGGCTGAAAGACACTTAAGGAAATGTTCAACATCCTTAGTCATCAGAGAAATACAAATGAAAACAACTCTGAGATTCCATCTTACACCTGTAAGAATGGCCAAGATCAAAATCACTGATGACAACTTATGCTGGAGAGGTTGTGGGATAAAGGGAACACTTCTGCATTGCTGGTGGGAATGCAAGCTGGTACAACCCCTATGGATGTCAGTGTGGTGATTTCTCAGAAACTTAGGAAACAACCTTCCTCAAGACCCAGTAATACCACTTTTGGGTATATATCCAAAGGATGCTCAATAGTGCCACAAGGACATGTGCTCAACTATGTTCATAGCAACTTTGTTTGTCATAGCCAGAACCTGGAAACAACTGAAATGCCCCTCGACCGAAGAATGGATAAGGAAAATGTGGTACATTTACACAATGGAGTACTACCCACCAGAAAAAAATAATGGCATCTTGAATTTTGCAGGAAAATGGATGGAGCTAGAAAACATTATTTTGAGTGAGGTAACCCAGACCCAGAAAGACAGTTATCACATGTACTCACTCATGGGTGGTTTTTAAACATAAAGCAAAGAAAGCCAGCCTACAAACCACAATCCCAGAGAACTTAGACAACAATGAGTACACTAAGAGAGACTTACATAGATCTAATCTACATGGGAAGTAGAAAAAGACAAGATCTCCTGAGTAAATTGGGAGCATGGGGACCTTGGGGAAGGGTTGAAGAGGAGGAGAGAGGCAGGGAGGGGAGTAGAGAAAAATGTAGAGCTCAATAAAAATCAATAAAAAAGGGAAGACAGTAAAAACTGCAATAAACCATTCTCCATGTCAAAAAGAAGAATAAGGAGGAGGAGGAGGAGGAGGGCCTGAGAAGAATATTTGAATTGAGAATTAGCCCAACACTCTCCTAGTTCATTGATTTCTGGGCTTTACTCACTACTATTTGGTTTATTTGTGAAAGTGATAGTTGAACTTGAAATATTTTTTTTAATCAACAGATACAGATGAACAGATCTCAAAATGTGGACCTTAAGGAGTTTAGTTTTACTCCAAGACCTTCCCTTTCCAGTATATCAAGGTACAAAACCAATGTTAAAATCTAAGGCAAAGTGTTCATTTAACTGTTGCTCCTCCAGTTAACCACTTATTCAAGGGAAGTTAGTCACTGACTATTCAAAGAAAATCACAGTAATCATTTAATTTCATTATAAAGCAATACTACTATCAGGGTTTCGGTATCTCTTATTTGCCATTCCTTGAGTCCCCTCTTCCCTAGGAAACTACCCATCCCTATGTCCTCCTCTGGTTCTCTGAGACTGTGTTTTACAAGGAAAGCCTAATCTTTCCCTGCAGGTGCTAATAACATACTAATAACACCTTAGGCTTGAAAAATACTTTCTAATTTGAGATTTTGCTTGTGCAGTATATCTTTTGACCTTCATGACAACCTAGCTCATAAAATAATTTTCTTATGATATTTTTAATATCTATTTACTGATTGATGTTTTGAGACATCTTGGTTTGTAGCCCAGGCTTCGTTTGAATTCATTATATAGTCTAGACTGGTTTTGAATTAATAATCCTATTGTCTTAACCTCTCAGGTGCTGAGATTATAATTGTATACCTCAATACATAATGTTTAACTCATTTTCTTAATAAAAAGGCAGACCTCACTCCCAATTAAAAAGCAGAGGACCTCAGATTGTTGCACGAGGAGGGGGACCCTTTGTTCCCTCCCGGCCGCCGGGCTAGCTTACACCCAAAATAACCACACAGAAACTCTATTCATTTAAACACTGCCTGGCCCATTAGCTCTAACTTCTTATTGGCTAATTCTTACATCTTAATTTAACCCATTTCTATTAATCTGTGTATCACCACATGCCTGTGGCTTACCGGCAAGATTCTAACCAGCGTCCGTCTCAGGCAGGAGATCCATGGCATCTGCCCCTCTGCTCTTCTTCCCTCTGTCTACTCCACCTATCTAAGTTCTGCCCTATCAACTAGGTCAAGGCAGTTTCTTTATTCATTACCCAATGAAAGCAGCACACAAACAGAAGGAACTCCTACACCATCAGATGACAACTCACTGTTCTTTTCTTATATCATGATTTAGAGAAGAGAATATTTTATATATAATTTCCTACTTATCTTATCCTATTTAGAATATTCTTTTCTGCATTATAAACTAATGTTTTATTCTTTGCAGTTTAATACTTGCACATAGTGAATTTTAGTTCCTTCACTCTCTATTCCCCGTCTTACCCACTTTCCTTCTCCACTGGAACATTTCTTTCCTGTAAACCCTCCTGTTTTCATGTCTTTGCTGTGTGTGTGATCCACTAAGATTAATTAGAATTCTTTGCATAAGCATTTGTGGGAGATTGTTTGCTGGAGCATAGGCAACTTGCCAGAGGCTACCTCACTGAAGAAAGTGATTCCCCTCCCTCCAGCCAATAGGACTTGTCCTGTCTCTCAGATAGGAGGAGGATAGCAGAGTCCTATCTGTCGAGATAACATTCTGCTTATTTAGCAACCAATATGGAGCAAGAGCCAACCAATCAGAAGTCTTGATCTAGCACTATTTCTAGAGATCTCGACTTAGGTTATCTAACTGAGAGTAGCCTTATCAGTAGATTTTTAAAGACTGCATAATGATGGCAGATATCTACTAGGGCATGTAAAAATGATGAAGTATTGGCCTCTTCCATCACAGGCTACTAGAGGCCAGGCAGTGGTGATATACACTTTAATTCTAGGACTCAGGAGACAGAGGCAGAGGAATCTCTGTTAGTTCAAGGCCACCAATCTATAAGAGATTGATTCTGTCTAAAAGAGAAACAGAGCTTACACAAAGGTAATCCCAGCACTTGGGATCCCATGGCTTTAATTCCAGTACTAGGGAGGTGGAGACAGGAGTGATATGGGTAGATGGAGATGTTGAAAGAGGTTTTCTGTCGAGTCTGGTCCCATAGTTTCAGTTCCCCCCAAAACACACAGTGGCCTATATTAATTATAAACTGGTTGTCCTAGTTGCTCAGGCTTCTTATTAACTCTTATATCCTACATTAACCCATAATTCTTGTCTGTGTTAGCCATATGGCTTTGTACCTTTATCAGTGAGGCATTCTCATCTTGCTTCCTCTGTGTCTGGGTAACGACTGCAGACTCAGCCTTTCCTCTTCCCAGAATTCTCCTGTTCTCGTTGCCCTGCCTCTACTTTCTGCCTGGCTACTGGCCAATCAGCATTTTATTAAGATGATACAAGTGACAAATCTTTACAGGGTATAAGAGCATGGAGAGAGGAATATAAGGCGGGAGGAGACAGGAGCTCAGGGTGGTTTGAGGTTTGATGGAGACAGTAATGAATTTCCCAGAATTGTCAAGTTAGTAGACCATGCTCTTTTTATTTATAGGAGTATCTAGTTTCCAAGGTCAACTTCATCATACATGTCTTCTCTGTGGTTTTGTTTATCATCATAAAGGTCTGGATCTTTAAACATCCCAGAGTTGCCAATGTCGGAACCGTGGCATGAGCATGAAATCTATGGAGAGGTTCCACAGGAACCATCTGAACATCACAGCAAAGGTACATTACTGTTGCTGTTGACTTGTGCGGGAGTTTGACATTACTAAGGTTAACAAGTCATTTAAACAAAAACCCAGCATCTAAAAAATATTATGAATATCAACTGACAACAATTTTTCCTTGTATTCTTGAACCGATTTCAAATTCTTAGGTTATTTCAAGTTGTCTTGTTGTGTATCAAAGATTTTCCATGTCTTCCCTACAAAGTGTTGACTGTTTATCTAAAAATAATGTGAGGGACACCTGGAAGAATCAGAAAGCCTTGTGTGAACAAAGTCTTTTACATATTTTTAGAAATTTAAATAATGGCTTTAAAATTAGTCCAGTTTCATAAAATACTTGTGTGACCTGGAGGAAATTGTTTAACCTTTTGGGGTCTTATTCTCATCTTTAAAAGGAAAGTATTAGGAGCCAGTGAGGTGGTTTAGTGGATAAAAGTGCTTGTTTCTGATGTCCTGTTCTCCAGAAGTTACTTGGTGGAAGGAGATTTCACTCCTGCATGCTGTCCTTTGACCTCCACATACACACAAGGGCGTGTGTGCAATCACACATGTGTGCACGCACACACACACAAATGTAAAAAAATATTAAAATGAAGGTATCACTCCAGGTGGCACAGCCTTTATTCCCAGCACTCAGGAGGCAGAGGCAGGTGGATCTGTAAGTTCAAAGGCAGCCTGGTCTACAGGACAACCAGAGCTACACAGAGAAACCCTGTCACAAAAACAGAAACTATGAATGAATGAAGGATGAATAAAATGAAAGTATCAATATGGCTGACTATTAGCATTTCTTCCATTCCTAAGTCTACGATTCTTACAATCTCTAGTGCAATGAGACGATTGCTAGTTTGAGAGGCACCAAAGTTTTGTGATCTCGATTTGCTTTTATCTGTGTCTTATCATTAAAAATGCAATAATACATATGAATTCTTCAGCACTGTTATGTTGGATCCCCATATTATTAGTATTATTTCCCTGGTTCATTCTGTTAATGGTGTGATATATTGAAAGATGCGAAATAGCCCTAACCTGTGAGTGATTTGTTCAAGAGGCTGTGTGTCAATATAAATGACAGTGAGCTTTGGATTTCCTGAGAACACTTTCATGTCTGGCACTGACTTCATTCTGTTACTTTGTTTCCTTTGGCCACAGTTTAAGGCCCTGGGCAGCTCAGTGGCACAGGGCTTGCGCAGCGTTCCTGATCACAACATGTCGAAGTGATAAGTAACCTGAGAGGCGCAGAGGCTCTAACCTGGTGACCTCATGACCTCCATTAGCCTCCGACCTGCTTCCTCCTTACTGCTGCAGTTCTGTCCCCTCCTGTGCACAGCTTATCCTGCCCTCCGGCTGCGTCTCCATGTCTACTGTTTCCCACTTTTTCTACTCATTACTCAAACTCTAATTTATAGTATGATATAAAAGCCTTGTCTGGATTCTTTAACCGCAACAATAACCGTGTTCTTGCTTTACTGAACGAGCTACTTTGTCTTTCTCCCTCTCTCATCTTCCCTCCCCCTCTCATTTTAAGGAAGACGTCATATACAGGATAGTGAGGCTGACAGGACCTAGAGACAGTCGTTCTGGGTCCGCATTCTAATTCTGCCATTCACTGCAACCCCTCCTAGGACTTAGGTCCTTTTCTCGAGTCTCTTACCCGATTATTTCAGATGTTTTAGGATTAAATGAGATAATGCTTATAAAGCTAATAAAGAAGTATCTACTGTTCTTAATGGTGGCAATTAAGTATCTTTGTTATACTTCCCACACGTTAGTCTTTATTGTCAAAACATTTTAAGTATTGGGAATGTTTTAAGAAAAACATGGCAATTTTATTATCTGTATTCCAGTTTCACAAAGAGAAAAAGGAAAAAGTATTAGAAATTATATGAGAAAGCATTTTGAATCATAAAATTTAATTTGGAAGGGACCTTTGTGCAGTTTCTCATTTTACAGTAAAGGAAGCCAAGATTCTAAGAGATTAAATGACTCGCCCAAAATCACACACCTAATTAATGGCAGGGCCAGAAATAGATTCCACATCTTCTGATTCCCAGTCCAATGCCATTTCTAGAAAATGAAATTGACTTTTAGTTATCAGTAGAAAATTGAGTGTTGAACTTATAGTATATGAACTCTTTCGACTTCTCACCATCTCATCCCACCTCACCCAGCTGATGTATTTCTCTGATTTTGCATCTCTCATTAACCCTCTGTTGTCTTAAAAGAATTATTTTTTCTTCTATTCAAGGTTAGTGTGACTTCTGTGCAATCTGCTGTCTCTGGGGTTAGGTCACTCATTCTCTCCTCTCTCTAATGTGTGCATTGTCTACTCTGTGGATTTGGTTATTTTTGAGACAAGGTCTCTCTGCACACCCCGTCTGACTTAGAACTCACTATGCTGTCCATACTACCTTCTAATTTGTTATTCTTTTGCCTCTGCCTCCAAGGTGTTGAAATATAGGTGTGCGTCCCCATACCCAGTTCACCATCTGCTTTCTATTGTTCTTTTCCTT
Organism: Ondatra zibethicus; assembly: GCA_004026605.1. Classification (NCBI taxonomy): domain Eukaryota; kingdom Metazoa; phylum Chordata; class Mammalia; order Rodentia; family Cricetidae; genus Ondatra; species Ondatra zibethicus. The sequence goes on along the minus strand of PVIU01004341.1, from coordinate 44,267 downwards.
TTAGCATATAACTATGCTTAAGGCTTTTCCTTCTTCAGCTGTAACAAGCTTCCATCCAGCTAATCATGCATGATCTTTGTGATAATAAGTGATCTGAAATTCTACACAAAGGGACTTATACACAAAGAGATAACTGGTTATCCCCATATAAACTGGAAGTCCCAGTAGGCCTTTGGCTTTAACCTTCTAGCTCCAGGCACTCGGACTATCTCATCACGCCTCTGGCTTTCTCACATAGTAAGTCCTTCCAGATTTCCATCTTCCCAGTTTAACAGTCTCAGTAGAGAAAGGTAGTTTTCACTTGTAGGTGTACAGACCTGAAATTGCTCTGACCAGTCTACTTTGAGTAATATAAATCTCTCTAGCTGGAGAGTGGTCATTCTGTCCCTGTGGCCCCAGGAATCATGATGGGTGACCTCATCAGGATTGCCTAGAGTAACAGAGGCTGTTTTCCCTACGGGAAAGGAGGGTGTTCTACTGATGGGAAGCTTATCATGCCAGAAAGATGATGATGGTGATGATGATGATGATGAGGAGGAGGAGTCATCAGCATCGTCAGCATCCTGTGCTCTCCCTGTGTGTCTTCCTTTCTTGTCAAACTAAAAAGTACGAGAGAAATTCATACTCATTTCTCATTCACTAAACTTTGGGTTCTTCATCCGTACTTTGAAACTGCTCTTCCTTGGACCATTTAGTGATTTGGGTGCTCAGCTCCATGAACTCTTCTCTGGAAGATTTCACCCTTCTGTCCCTTCCTTTGGAAAGCTTCTCCCTGGATTCCAGTGAAGCCGTCCTCTTGTTGGACTTTTCTTCTTGCCTGTTTATGTTCCACATGGATCCATCTGTTCGTCTCCTGTCCCTGTCTCCCCTCCTCTCCTTCCTGCTCCTCCCCGTCTCCTTCTTTCTCTCTATCTATTCTTTTTACTGCAAAATGTCTACACAGATCCTCCTAAGCCATGTCTGAAATCACCAGCTAACTCTTGGTGATTGCTAAGTCTGTCTTTTTCTAAGTACTAATTCATGCCTACAACCACACTCCTGCCTATAGCTGCCTGAAAGTTAGCAGTTCCTGCACTGACCTCTGTTCCTGTGTGCTGCATTCCATCCCTTCTCCCCTCAGATCAGTGCATGCTCTGAGAAAGGCAGAGGAAGGGTGACTCTGACTCTCCTACTCGACATGGACCTCAGCACCACGACCTGCACATCTGTGCCACACACTCCCCTCTGTGCCCCTACTGTGTTTCCTGATCCTAGATGTAAATGCTCAGGGCCTCTCCTTATTTCACTGACTTTCTTATATGTCCCCTGCTGCATCTCCCTACCCTCCGGTCCATAAATGCTCCAGACGTCTGATCACATAACCTCCTCGGAGAAGCATCTTCAGCAGTTGTCTTGTGCTGATAAGAAAAGCCACTTCATGTGTCAGGTGACTTTGGCATGATCTGACACGTGCCTTCCTGTGCAGTTCCCGTGGGTCTTCCTTTCTTTCACTTTGTGCTCCAGAAATTCTGAAGACTCCTAGGCCCTGCCTCTCTCGCCTCTCCCGCTGCCCCTCATCCTCTCTGCACTGCTCGCCTGCTCCACAGCCGCAGCCCCATCAGCCGAGAGAGCTGCTGCTACTTGTTCGCATGGTTTGATCTTCAGTGGCTTTCATTCTGATTGTTCTCTTCACTGTACTTCTGTGGCATTTAATACCGCTTCTGTTCTTAGTGTGTATCTTACTGTGTGCATCAACATCAAAGTGAAATAACATGAGCTGCAGTTGTAGGCACACCTGACAGAAGAAGTGGGTGTGAGCAGATGAAGATGAGGACGGAATGGTTGGGAACACTAAGGCTTATACCGCCTTACAAGACGTTCTTGTTACATCCTCAGAAATCTTTCAAACACTGTTAAAGTACTAAGAAAATACTAAACATTTTATGATAATTTAAAATAAATTCCCGACAAATAAATCATTTATAAACAAAGATGACAGTACTGAAAATCTAAAACTTTCTAATCTACTGTATGTTACTTTTACTGGTGTTCTTAACATTTTTTTCTGTACAGGAAAATACTGTAGCATGTGCTGCTACAAATCTATTTACTGTAGGAATTAAAATCCCTGGAAACCATGGGACTGGCAAGATTGCCCAGTGGGTGGGAGCTCATGGTGGCAAAGTCTAGAGACCCGAGTTCAATCCCCAGGACCCACAGTTATGCGCTGCCCTCCACCAGGAGCGTAACACACACACATGCACAATAGTAATGATGCAAAAATTAATTGATTACAAATGAAGTTTAGTGGATCTGTCAGTTCATGTAATCCAGTAAATAGAACTGTCTGAACAAAATATCCGTCAGTGCTTGACAACATGTGCCTTTGAAAATTGGGGCTCAAGACCCCGCATAGCAGTTGAAAGATGTATCACATATCAGTTCAAGATGCTGCTTATGTGGTTTAACAAGTGCCTGTACTCTTGTACACACATAACAGATTTTCTCAGGTGGAACTCTTGTATAACTTCAAGTGAAAAGACTCCTCAAACAGTGATGTTCAGCAGACACGCTAACACATCTGGAAACCACAGTGTTGCGGGTGAAAGCAAGTGTTCTGAAGTTTTGGATGTGAACTTTGAGTTGGGAAATGAAGTTTGGGATGACTTTGACGATGAAAGCTTGGCAGAAGTTATGAGCTTTTCAGCCGATGCCGAGAAGACAGCTGTATCAGGTAAAACCGCTTTTTCATAAAGTCATTTTACTAGAAATTCTTTGGATATTTTTATTTTGGTCCCTAAGACTTCTTTTTCTTGCCTTTTTGTATGTGTTTATTTAAGTAAGGTTATAATTTTCATCAAAACTAAAAAGAGAAGTGTCTCTTCCACAAAGAGTGTTTTTCCTTGAGGGCAGAGGCCAAGGTTGCTCCTGGTGAGGACATGAGAAATACAGTGGGCTTTTCTGCCCTATTTCCCTCTCTTTTGTAAAATGTGTTTTATTATTTTATCTTATATGTGTAAGTATTTTGCCTGTATGCTGTGTACTACTTAACATGCAGTGCCCATAGATACCAGAAGAGGGCATTTGATCCCCGGACCTGGGTGACTGATGGAATGAGCGGCCATGTGGGTGCTGAGACTAAAACCCAGGTCCTCTGGAGGAGCAGCCAGTGCCCTTAACCACGGAGTCATCTCTCCAGCCCTCCTGTTTTTTTCTTAAAGGTCCTATTTAAACCCATTCTGTTCATTAAGCTTTCCCTCATGAAATGGCCTCGCTTCTGAGTTCACAAGGGCCCACTACTCTGTGGAGCAAAAATGTATTATGATTTTAAGAATATTTTTCTGCTTGCAAGAAAAGAAAATAGCCTTGGCTTCTGGTGGAAATGCTCACTTTTCAGGTATAAACAAATGAAAAGTAAGAAGAAAAGGGCTAGCACTTTATCAGAAGGTGTATTTAAATCATACATAAACCCACAGTCATGAGACTTAACTATTTCATATAGACAAATTTGCTAAAACAGATAATTGAAACTCTTAGTAGTTATGTGACTAGAGGCAAAAATGGTGATCCTCTTCCCATGGGGGCAGAGAGAAGAAGCCAGTTCCTCAGCCTGCAGAGCGTTCTTCCTCCCACAGTTGCTTCTCGATACACTCCACCTGCGACTGTCTAGACAATCAGAGCAAAGAGCAACAGCCTCGGGGGCCAGTGAGAAGTTCAGATGTGACTGTCTTGGAATCCTAAAGAGCGCAAGCTTTTCTCAGGAACATCAGAACTTGTTTAGCTACACAGAATAGGCCTGGAAGTGTGTGATGTGGGGCCACTGGGGTAATTCTTACATCCCTAACTCAAGACTGTGGATGTGTCCTGCAGGCTGGAAGTCGGTACATGCTGACCCTGTGAAGGCCTAGGGCTGCTGCTGGGAACCACTTCCAGTGAATACCTTTTCCCCATGTATAGAGTACTTAATTACATGCAGGCCATTGAAAATACTGAATAAGTTTCCATTTGTCATATGCTTGAATTTTAAAAAATAACTAAATAGTGGTGGCTTTAGGATTTTAAACATAGTGACTAATAAAATAACTTACGTATTTCAGAGTTTCACTTTCTTCACTTTCCTTGCACTTATATTCTCTATGTAAATCAGTTTTGATTATTGATTAGTCATTGTGCTGGCTAGTGTTTTGTCAACTTTACACAGACTAGAGTCATCCAGGAAGAGGGTCTTCAACTGATATGTGAGAGGGTCATCCTGTGGGCAGTACCATCCCTGAGAAGGTGAAAGCAAACTGAATAAGCCATAGGCAGCAGCCCCGTAAGCAGTGCTCCCCCATGGTCTCCAGTGTCCTGTTCTGATGCCCTCCATGATGATAAACTATAAGCTGAAATAAACCCCTTCCTCCCCAAGTTGCATTTGGTCATGGCATTTATCACAGCAATCAAAAGCAAACGAGGACACCCATTACTTTCCTTCTTTTAATTTCTTTTCTCTCTTTTGTTCATTATGGCTTTACCAGCATATTTGTGGCCAGTGAGCTCAGGCCCAGATGTTATGTGGAAGCTATGAAAGCTGAATGCAGGCCTCATTCCTGCATAGGAAGCGCCTTGCCCACTGACCACGTCCTTCTTAGCCATCCTGGGTAGAGAGAGCCCTTGCAGAATGTGTACCACACTTCCGTTAGCTGTCAATTGACATTGTGTTTCTAAATCTTCTCTCTTCTTGTAGGATTTGGAGACACTTGTGATTCGAGTCCCAGGGGAAGTAAGCTACCCTTCCAAAAGTCAAGCAGCAAATTCCAAAGAGAAATCTCAAACAGGCAAGCTTCAGAACTTTGGTCTATAAGTCTTAGAACTTTATACTCTCTTGAAACAGAATTGGAGATGGGGTTTAGCTCATTAGATGTCAGAGAAGCATTAATGTGTTAACCAACCTAAACATTGTTAGCATTAAAGGTTTCTCTCAAAGTGCTGTTGTCAGCCACGCTCATCAAAATCACGTAGGAACGCTTATCAAAGGTATGAGTCCTTCTCCCCACATCAGACCTCCTGAATCATGGTCTCTGGGGTGGAGCCCAGAGATTCCATATTTCCTAAAACAAGTGGCAAAGAAGCAGATAGACACACCAGGTTTAAAGAAGCAGATAGACACCCTCGGTTTAAAGAAGCAGATAGACACCCTAGGTTTAAAGTTTTTAGACAAAAGGACATAGGTCTTAAAAAGACAGGCTGTGCATGAGGGTCATTGAGGTGTGTTTGTGTGACCATAGAAGTAAGGCTGGCATTGTTGGGTGGGAGTGGGAGGGCCTTGGGTGCAGTAATAAGGAGGAGATCTAGCAGGACAAGATTCACAGACTCAGGGGCCTGTAGGATTTGGGGAACCAGGGCGAGCCATGAACTATCCCAATAAGGGGAAGACACTGTTAAGCTCTGGCTGTTATTGCTGTCTATGAAATACAGGTTTAGTCTTGGCAGATATTGTGATTTTCAAGGGAAGTCAGGAATGTGACATTTATGTAACAATTTGCAATTTTTAAATTTTGGCATCTAATGCAAAGAAATGAATGCCCTTGGAGTCGCTTCCATCAAAGCACTGCAGCGGCCTCTGTTGGCTCGGGAGTTTCCAGTGGTTCCCCCATGACTGCTGGTGCAGATGCTCAGTTTCATCTTAAGAGAATTAATTATTCTAGCAGCAAATAAAGAGTGAATCACAGAGGGTAGGACCACCAGAGGTGTTGTGGCCAATAGGACAGACAGCCCTGGGGGCTGACGGTGGACTTCTCACGCACCCAGAAACCTGTGAGATGGTTGGCTGGGTGAGCACTTGTGCTCCATCTTCAAAACCCACATGCTGGAAGGAGAGCGACAGCTTCCACAGCTTGTCCTTTGACCTCCATACTTGTGCCTACACATGTGCAAATGTGCAGTGCACCCCCCCACACACACACACGAAGTAAAACAAAAAGTTAGTTGAGACAGCATCTCTCACTGGTCTGGATCTCCAAGTAGACTAGGCTGGCTGGCTTCCATGATCCTCCTGTCTCCATTTCTCAGATCCTGGGGTTGCAGCATGCACCATGCCACGCAGCTGTTTTCACCTGAGTTCTAGAGCTCAGACTCAGGTCCGTGTGCTTACAAGCACTTTCCCAACAGAACTGTTTCTCCAGCTGTGTTGTTTATGTTCATGTGTGGTCAGTTTCTGTGTTAGATCACCTCACCGGTGACTGTTTGCTGCTTTGTATCTAGCTCCTATAATATATGGTGTATAGTAATGACTAATAAATGTGTTCTAATGTTACGAATTCTAGTATGTAGTTATATGAAGGAAGATAGTAACTGCATGAATCCAGAATACAGAAAGGAGGATAAAGGTTAAACAATGGGAGTTTAGAAAAGACTTACAGGTTTCTAGGTTCTAGAAAATAATCATAACCCTGATTATTGTTAAATGATCACTTCTTAAACTAGGTCTCCTATCTGATCTGAAATATGTAAATTGTTCTTAAGGAAAGAAATTACCAGGTGTGGTCTCGGCACACCTCTATGAGTTGAGGCCAGACTGGTCTACACAGTGAGTTCCAGTAGAGCCAGAGTCACGTAGTGAGACCCTGTCTCAAAAAGGAGGAAGAGGAAGAAAGAGAAGAAGAAAGAAGAAAATATACTAGTTCTCAATGACTATAGGAAACAATATCAACTCTTTTGTAGTAAATATAAGCTTTATATTCTCCACAGAGTAACTGTTAATATAGAACAGTTTGTTTTTCTTATCATATTTCATAAATAATTTATTTTAATTTTCAGTTATGCTTCATCACATGAAAAGCCAGATATTTATCTATTAGATTGTGCCGTGCCTAAGTCTGGCCCGTCTCCTATCGCGGAATTACCTCTACAAACTGGAAGCATAGACCTTGTAAGCCATGTACTTTTTGTTTTTATTTTAACTTTTGTTTGAATGCCTGTCAGTGGTTGCTGGTTTTTTTTTTTTTTACATTAAAACATAGGTCAATTTACAAGAGAGAAGACAACCAACTCTCTCACCAGTGATTGAGAGAGTAAGCTCCAAGAAAACACCACAGCCTCTCAATTTTCAGGAAGTGGATATTTTTATTGGAAACAGTGACTCTAGAAAGGAAATTGATCTCAGGTAAGAACTCTTTAAACACAGTTCAAGGCCTTACTAGCAAAAACTTTTACAAACAAATTCAGCATTTTTTTTATTCATTTTAAAGATGTGTGTGTGTGTGTGTGTGTGTGTGTGTGTGTGTGTGTGTGCGCGTGTGCGTGTGCATGTGTGTGTGTGTCTACTAGTGAGTGTAGGAGTCAGGTCCTTCTGGAGCTGGGGTTACAGGCAGTTGTGGGCTGTCTGATGTAGTGTCATTGGAGAAATACAAATGAGATCAGCTAACTTATAGATTTAGCCAATCAGCTCTTTCACAGCTCGGCAGGCTCAGTGTCACAGATGCAATAAATCTGAAATCTGATCAGCGCCTTCACTGCTGGTTGTTTCCTTTTCTTTTCTTTCTTTCTTTTTCTTTTTTTTTTTTTTTTTTTTTTTTTTTTTTTTTTTTTTTTTTTTTTTTTTTTTTTTTTTTTTTTTTTTTTTTTTTTTTTTTTTTTTTTTTGGTTTTTCAAGACAGGGTTTCTCTGTGTAACAGCCCTAGCTGTCCTGGAACTAGCTCTTGTAGAACAGGCTGGCCTCAAATTCACAGAGATCCATCTGCCTCTGCCTCTCCGAGTGCTAGGATTAAAGGTGTGCGCCACCACCACCCGGCTACTGCTGACCATTTTTAAGAGGGAACCTCTGCAGCAGTTTCTCTCTCTGTGGAGAGTCCAAGCTTAGAAACCTGCTCTTGCTTTTATTGAGTAGCTTTACTTCCTAATATATTTAAAGAAATAATTAAGAGGTTTGTTCCTTACCCTTTGCAGTATATAGTCTCTTATAAACTTTTACCCACAGACAAGGTCGTCATACTAAGTATGTTTGTTGTGTTAGTTTGACAGCAGTCTTCACGTTTACCCACACTGTAATGTTACACTACTTACTCTGTGTTTTAAAATAAGCTGTCTTACAAAAAAATCATTTTTACATATGCTTTTTCTCCCAGTCAGTATTATCCTGACGATGCAGCTGAAGAAATGAAGGCTCTTCTGGGAATATTTAAGGATATTTTCTAAAAAAGAAGAAGGAGGAGAAAGAGAAGGAGGAGGAGGAGGAGGAGGAAGAAGAAGAAGAAGAGGAGGAGGAGGAGGAGGAGGAAGAAAAGGAGAGAAAGAAAAGAAAAGAAAGAATTATTTTGTTAATAAGCAAAGTATAAACATGTCTAATCCCCAAAGAATGCTTTTTTATTTTTAAAAATAATTGGCAACCATTCAAAATTTTTCTCTTAAATTTGATCCATTTCTTGACTTTCTTATAACACAATATATGAACTGATATATTTTTATTTCTGTTGTAACTTCTTGAAGAATAGTTTTGTTTCAGAAACTGGTGATTATCATTATAAGTAATTTTTATTAAATCAGTTTTAATAGAAACTAAGGTTTCATTTTTTATTTTCTTAAGAAAGGTGTCTGAGAGAGCGACATAATGCTGCAAGTGAGTCTGCTCAGTGTGCAGCATATCATGGACGCGTTCTCACGTGTCCTGTCCTGTCTCTCTCTGGGCTTTCAGAGTCCAGCTTTTGAAAATGTTATTCCATTTTGAGCAGTAATAAATGAAATGTTAATTGGTATGGATTATTGTTTAATTTGCCTTGCTTTTAAGGTATTTTATTTATATGCACATGTGTGATCCTAGATGAGTTTATGTGCACCATGTGAGTGCAGGAGCTCACAGAAGCCAGGGGATGCACTGGCTCCCCTGGAACTGGAGTCACAGATGGCTGTGAGCGGTCATGTGGGTGCTGGGAACTGACCCTGGGTTCTCCGCAAGAGCGCGAGGCACTCACCCACCACACCATCTCTGCAGCATGTTTACCTGATTTTGCAGGGCTGTGAGATCTAGAAACTGGTATGCTGCCTTTACCATGGCAAAAGATAGTTTCTATTCCTGACCATTAGTCTTATCTCAAGTTTGTTTATTGAGAGGTCAGTTTAGGCTGGTTTCTAATTTACTGCATAAGTAATAGGTGAAATTTTATAACTATGATGTGTTTCTAAGCATAAAGATAGAGAGGCCAGATAAGAAAAGAAGAGGAATTTGTGAGTGAGAGGATTGTTGTCATTACTAACAAACAACATAAGGGATGTACTACATCTCCATCAAAAGCTTGGAGTGAAGCTGAGAAGTCTGTCTCTGTTAAGGAAGCCTGCTTGCCTTGATGGCTGGGGTCTCTGTGTCTGAACAGGTCCTTCAGATCCATTAAAATGAAAAGCAGGTGCATGAAAACCTGTTTGATAACAGTTTGATTCAGTGTGATGTTAAGTGAAAAGCACTGTATTTGGTCCTTCGAAGGACAAGGCACTGTCTCTGCTCCTACAGAGTTTACACGCCAGCAGAGACAGTGAGGGACTCAGTAAAGTACAACATGCCCCAGACCCCTAGCACGAAGTGAATCTCGCAGTGAAGTGGGCTGTGTCCTGTAGAGTGTGAAAGTCATGCTTACGCTATGCTGTAGTCTAAGTACACAATGGCATTCATAGGATAAAGCAATGTGGGTATCTTAATTTATAAACACTCTGTTGCTAAAAAATGCTAGCAGTCATCTGAACTGTTGGGAAACTGGCAGCGATAAAATGCCTCTTGTGGGTTGCGCGTGATGCAGAGGACAATGCACTAAAGGAAGACAGGGTGAAGTGTGCCAGTAGAGGTAGCACACAGAGTACATCGCCGTCACTGGAGGGAGTGCTCGCAGACAGCATGCTCTGTGCCATACCCAGAGTTTCTGACTTAGGTCTGGAGTGCTCCTAAGCAGTTTTCATTTCCAACAATTTCCTCATAGGTGCTGCGCTGTAGACCCAGGGACCAGACTGTGATCCAGGTTTTAAGAACTGTGGGATACGGTCCTGGCTGCGAAGTTAAGGTGGCCTTCAGAGAGAAGTTAAAACTTGACCCTTAAAGAAAATGACTGATACTTTGTTGAGGGAATATATAAGAAATGGATATTCTAGAAAGAGGTAACAACCTGGACACAGAGCCAAGGAGGAAAGTCTGTTTGGGGGTAATGAGTAGGTCAGTGTGATAGAGGTTTAGACTGCAGCAATGCCATACTGTGAAGGTCTTAAATCAGTAAACTAATGTTTCTCAAATATGCATTATCATCAAAGGTATGTGTAGTACATTAAATATACAAATTCCTGGACTTTACTTCAGATCTAGTGATTCCCTCCAGTAGAGGGATTAGGAAATCCTGTAGGTTAAATAAGCACATCATTTTTTTTGGGGGGAGGGTTGGAGACAGGGTTTCTCTGTGCAGCCCTGGATGTCCTAGAACTCGCTCGGTAGACCAGGCTGGCCTGCCTCTGACTCCCGAATGCTGGAATTAAAGGCATGTGCCTACCCCACCTGGCAAAATGATACTTATAATCAGATCAGTTAGTGAAGTCTCATACATTAAATTCTTATCTTAAGTAATAAAAACCAATGTCAAGTTGACAGTGTTATAGCTGTGCATCACTTTACAAGAGTTTCCTGAACAAGTGTTGGTGTGTTAAATGTGTGCAATGCCAACAGAAAACTGGTTATTTATTCTAACCCCTTATAGGAAAGCAATTACTGCTGTTCTTTCCATAAAGTAAGTAACCACCCTAAATATTCCTATTTACAAGTCAGGTTTGTGTTTATTCATGGAATGAACTATATGTTAGAGCTGCTGATAAAATCTCTGTGTGGTGCTGGATGCAACTTGGTGGTAAGAGCCCTGGCTACTCTTGCAGAGGATTGGTTTCCAGCACTTACATGGCCTTACAACCATCTCTAACTCCAGTTCCAAAGGATCCAACAGCCCCTTCTGCCCTCCACAGCCACCGCACAGACTTGGTACACAGATACACATGCAGGCAAAACACCTGTACGCTTAAAAATGTTTCATTTGAGTTTTAAATGTCTTCAAATGTTTCCTCATTTTAGATGTTCCTCAGTGGCTATATTTGTCATCTTGTTAGCATAATGGTGTCCACCTAACAGGTATGCATTAAGAATTTAATGAGCAGGGCGGTGATGGCACACACCTTTAATTCCGGGACTCAGGAGGCAGAGGCAGGCAGATCTCTGTGAGTTCGAGGCCAGCCTGGTCTACAGAGCGAGTTCCAGGACAGCCAGGGCTGCACAGAGAAACCCTGACCAACAAAGAACTTAACAAGTAGCCATTGCATAAAAGCTTGTAGATCAAAGATGGATGGCATAGTTTGTATCCAGTGAGTAGTAGCTGTTGGGGTGCACACCACACACACACACACACACACACAAATGTTTTTGAAAACCACTTTAAAATGGCCTATTGAATGGTGGGGTAGGAGGAGATCATGGAATATTTCTTTGAATTATGTAAGGACTTGAGAAGCAAACCTTCAATAGATGTATTATCTGCATAAAAATACTGTTCCTAGACCTCACTCCTATACTTTCTAGTCCTCTCAAACATATCTCACTACCCATAGATGTTCCTCATCAACTGTTAGTTGGTGTATGATCACAACATATAAATTATTATTAGCATAAATAAAATTAATAACAAAATAATTCTATAAATTCTATTCGAGAACCAAATAAATAACTTGAATTGTTATAAATTTTGACATGATATACTCCGTAGTAGAGTCATGTCTTTGTTGTGAGCCTGTCTCTAGGAAATATCCTCACCAGGCATAGTAGGAACCACTCTTTGAGAACCTCTGGCCTGGGGTCATAGGGTCACAGTCACCCGTGGAGCTGTAGATGCTAACTGGTGTCTGCATTTAAGGACATTACGGGAGTATAAAAGTACCAGGGGAAGTACGAGTGGGGCTTAGCATCAAGCAAGGTCATCAAGCTAGGAATCTCAGCTAGGCTGTGGTCAGTAGAACAAAGCAAACATCCTTTAAGATGGGGAGCAGGTGACGGACAGTCCAGGCCTCGGAAGGAATCTGGATGTTAGCAAGGTTCCTGGTGATCTTGTGCACATTAAAGTGTAAGAAGCTCCTATATGAAAGGAGGGCAGTATTGCCATTTTAGAAAATCCAGCCCAAACACATCTCAAGAGTGATGATTATTCCTATTTTCTGCGCATTTCCCACTTCGTTATGTTCTTTGTAGGCAGGGTCTCACTGTATAGCCCTGGCTGTCCTGGGCTCACTCTATAGAGCAGGCAGACCTTGAACTCAGAGATCCGCCTGCCTCTGCCTTCTAGTGCTGGGATTAAAGGCGTGCGCCTCTGTGTCCTTGTGTTTCCTACTTATAAGGACATTTAATTGTCTTTCAGAGTAGGCGTTCTTCAGCAACTGTGTAATTATGTTTATAATACTTATGCATCAGCTGGGTGGTAAGCTTGAGGGTACTCAAGTTCTAGAGGGTTCTAGAGTTCTATTTTAATTGCTATAATAAAAGCAGATAATTCACAAGAGTCATCTTTATTTCTGTTTGAAAACCTTCCCCTAGCCTAATAGATCCCTTAAAGATCCTTACACACTTCAGCAAAAACCCACAGAAACATCTGGCAGTGGTGGTGGAACACACCTTTGATCCCAACCCTCAGGAGGCAGAGGCAGGTGGATCTCCGTGAGTTAGAGACCAGCCTGGTCTACAGAGTGAGTTCCAGGGCAGCCAGGGCTATACAGAGAAACCCTGTCTCAAATAAATAGATAAATAAAATAAAAACCCAGAAACAAAAACCTCATACCATTCATTCCAAATGATTTAGAAAAATGTGCGTTAGCTTGCATTTGTGCATTCATGTTACAGCTATAATTTTTATTTAATAAAAGGAATTAGGATACTGGAGAGATGGCTCAGCCTTTAAGTGCACTGGCTGCTCTTCCAAAGGACCTGGGTTCAATTTCCAACACCCACATGGTGGCCGACAGCCATCTATAACTCCAGTTCTAGGGGATCCAGTGCCCTCTTCTGGCCTCTGTGGGTATGCATGAGGTACACAGATGTATGTGCAGGCAAAATACTCATATACATAAAATAATAATTTTTAATAAAAGGAATTATAGTTACAATTGATGTTACCTCTTTATGAAAGTAGATCCTTTAGGAACTGCACAGACAGTGTAATAACTTTGATTTCTCTTGTTTTGTGAGCTTCTGTAGTGATCGGTTTGGAAACTGAAAGCCTTTTATCAGTGAGAAATTAGAACTTTCCCCTTACATATACCCTAGGGGGTTAACCAGAGCCTCAAGCCCGTCCAAGCTCTGTCCCACTAGGGCTACATCTCCAACACAGAAACATTTCCTTAAGCCCAAATAATTTTACTACTTTTTTTTTAGTTTAAATAATTTTACTATTATTTTTTTAGTTTAAAATAGCATGCCAAAATTTTTAAACAACTAATTTTCAATTTAGTTTCTCTTATAAAAATATTTTTATCCTTTCTCTCACTAGTGGGCACAGTTCTAACTAGGGGACTAGTTGAGCGGTGCAATAAATGGCGCAGAAACTCTAGCTCAAAGCTTCAATGTAGGTGAGAAAGAACCCTTCAAATGCTAAATTATTTGCCCCTGATTTCTTGGCAAATAACTAGTAGGCCCAGCACTGGAACTGGGGTTGTTTCTACACTTTTCTAATTTTGGTTCCTAGTACTAAGACTGATAGCGCAATGCTCACATTTATGAACATGGTCTAAAAGGTAAAATGAACTCTAGTGCCCTTGTTGTCCTTAAAAGTGTGAAGGGATTATTTTATAGCTGTAATAAGTCAATTCTAAACACAATTATGTCTATAACCCAAGCTGTGCTTACAGCTTTGAGGTTCAGACATATATTGAATGTAAGTATCTGCATATTCAAATTACTTGATTGCTATTTGAAAATAGACAAATGTCTTACTTTCATCCAGTAAAGAATGAACAGCTGTTGTACATTAGGCTGTGGGAGCCCACACGTCACTCAGTCAACTAGAGCATACCTGGGCTTTCTCAAAAACTGTGAATGTGTCAAGTGTCAGGTAAGAAACAGTCCAGACCAGGCTAGCTGTGTTTCAGGGTTTGGAGTGGGAGCCAGGGCCACCTGGCAGGTCAAGTGGCATTTATAACAAGATGGCCGGAATTACATCAAGCAGAATCCCTGAGAGTCCTAGAAAGATGAGTGTGACCTGGTCATAGATGATAGGTGACTGCTCAAATGCGGTAAAGATGGTGATGGTATCAAGAGTTTGTTTTTGTTTTGGTTTGGTTTTGCTTTTTGAGTCATAGATAATAGGTGACTGCTCAAATGCGATAAAGATGGTGATGGTATCAAGAGTTTGTTTTTGGTTTGGTTTGGTTTTGCTTTTTGAGTCAGGATTTCTCTGTGTAGCTTTCAAACCTGTCCCGGAACCCACTCTGTAGACCAGGCTGGCCTCAAACTCACAGAGATCCACCTGCCTCTGCCTCCCGAGTGCTGGGATTAGAGGCATGTACCACCACCACCTGGATAAGAGTTTTTAAACATCAACATTATATCCACCAACTTTTATTACCAAATTTTTCTGATTTAAGGTTTTTGTTCTAGATTCTGTGTAAGAGTTATAGTGTCTGGACTTCTTCAGAAGGTACTGTACAGACATGGTGGCCAATTTTTACAAGCAGTAAAGCTGCATAGTCTCTAGACAATGGATCATAAAAAGGAGGGCATTGGAAGACAGTAAATCTGAGGAGCAAGAGGTCATTGAGAGACAGATTGACAGGTAAGGGAAGGGACTGGAAACAAATGAGGTGTACTCATTTGGCCAGCTGCCACTACATCATGGAAATGCATCGATTAGTAACAGTTGAAGTTTGAGCTAAAATTATATAAATTAATCACTTTCAATAGCGTATGAAGAAATTTGTACTTTTTATTTAAAAATTCTTATACAACACATTTTGATCATGTTCTCCTGCTCCCTCAACTTTCAGGAGCTCCTTTCCTTCCTGCCCACCCAACTCTGTGTGTCCCCTCTCTCTTTGCTCCAACCCTCCCTCTGCTTTCTCTTAAAAAAAAAAACCATAAAAACAAAAATTTTAAGAAAAGCCAAAGACCAATAAGACAGAAATGTCAAAACAAAATGTAAGAAAACAAAAGTCTAAAAAGCAGAACATGGAGTTCTTTTTATGTTGGCCTGCTCTGGAGTGCAAATGGTACCCAGTGATCCTCTGGGAGAAGACGGATTTTCTCTGTGTAAGCAGAGAACAGTTACAAATAACTTCTTAGTTAGGCGTGAGACCTGTGCTCTCGTCCCAGCCTCAGTGCTCGGACCCATCTGTCTTGAGTGTCCATCTTTGCCGCTGCGAAGCTCAGTGAATTCACTGGGCGCTCAGTCATGCTGTATCTAGAAGGCACCGTTTCCTTGGAAACGCCAGTCATTACCTCTGGTTCTTACAGTATTTCTGCCTTCTCTTCCGGACAGATCCCTGATCCTTAAGAAGAGTTTTGATGGAAAAAAACAAAAACCCATTTAGGACTGGATGTTCCAGAATCTCTCCATCCGTGCACCTTGTCCAGGTGTAGGTCTCTGTGTTCATTCCCATCTCTTTGATGATGGCGGAGTGAGACACTGTGAATATAGCAGGGCATCATTAGGAGTCTTCTTACTGCTGTCTGCCTTTAGCAGGATAATAGTATTGAGTTTTCACCTAGGGCCATGGTTCTCGGTCACTTTAGCAGTGTCAGGAATGGACTCCATTTCATGGAGTAAGCCCTAATCAGACAGTAGTTGGTCACTCCCGTAAGATTTGTGCCATTATTGCACAGTACACCTTATAGGCAGGTCACTGTGATAGGTTGCAGGCTTTATAGCTAGGTGATATTGATGATTATCAATACTGTTAACGCTAACAATTGGGGTAAAGTGTCCAGTTAGGCACTGTCTCAACTTCTCCATGTTCAATGACATATGTAAGTACTGTCTTCAGCAATGGGGCCTTTCCATCAGATTTTAGAGAGCAACCAACAGCGTTGGCAATAGCCTGTGGTCTTTAGGAGGTTCCATGGAATGCATTTGGCCAACAATATGTAATCCATTCCCGGCACTGGAGGTTTTACTTGGTGACAAAGATGTTTAGTTAGGGCATTCTCTCTCCCATTATATGGTGACCCATATAGATTCCTTCCATAGATGCACGTATTTTAGGCAGCTTCTATAATAGTAAGTTTCCATATGGTTTTTCAAATGCCCTTTAGCTTTAGTTTTCTCTCCTCAAAGTCTCTCCTTTGCCTTTCTCTTCCACCCCTGGCTTAATCCTCCTATCCTAGTTTCCCCTTTATCATTAAAAAAACTAATTCCCCTTCTTCTGTCCTCTGGGCCCCATTAGGTCCCTAACTCTGGTTATTCAGATTGTAGCACACATATAGAGAACTTAAAACTCAACATCGCACCAAAGGGGAAAAAATGCAGCATTTGTCTTTTGGGGTCTGAATTACCACAGGATGACTTTGTCTAGCTTCATCCATTTACTTGAAATTTTCATTTTTCTTAATAATAATGTGTAAATATCCACATTTTCATTATCAGTTGATGGACATCTAGGCTGTTTCCAGTTTCTAGCTATGATGAATACAAATGATGAATACAACAGTGTCTTAGTTAGGGTTGTGATTTTTGTCATGAAACTTGATGCCCAAATGCAACTTTAGAGGAAATGGTTTATTTGGTCCACATGTCCACATTTTAGACCATTATTAGAGGAAGTCAGAACAGAAACTCAAACAGGGCAGGAGCTTAGAGGCAGGAGCTGATGTAGAAGCCATGAGGGGTGCTGCTTACTGACTTACATCATGGCTTGTTCAACCTGCTTCCTTATACCACAGGGATGGCACCACCTATAGTGGACTGGGCTGGTATGGGAGGTCCTTCTGTGTATGTGTTGCTTTTATTGGTTAATGAATAAAGCTGTTTCGGCCAGTGGCTTAGCAGAACAGAGCAAGGCAAGAATTCCAAGTGGATAGAGGAGGAAAGAAGGCGGAGTCAGGGAGAAGCCTGTAGCTGCAGCTGGAGACAGATGCCGGACACTGGATGGAACCTTGCTGGTAAGCCACAACCACGTGACGATATACAGATTAATAGAAATGGGTTGATTTAAGATGTAAGAGCTAGCCAGAAATATGCTTAAGCTATTAACCAAACAGTATTACAATTAATATAGTTTCTGTGTGTTTACTTTGGGTCTGGACGGCGGGGAAATGAACAAGCAGCCTCCACCTATACTGGGCCCTGCCCCATTAATCACTAATTAAGAAAATGCCTGGGGGCTGGAGAGATGGCTCAGAGGTTAAGAACATTGCCTGTTCTTCCAAAGGTCCTGAGTTCAATTCCCAGCAACCACATGGTGGCTCACAACCATCTGTAATGGGGTCTGGTGCCCTCTTCTGGCCTGCAGGCATACACACAGACAGAATATTGTATACATAATAAATTAATAAATATTTTAAAAAAAAAAAAAAAGAAAATGCCTTGCAGCCAGGTCTTATGGACGCGTCTTCTCAATTGAGGATTCCTCCTCTCAGATAACACTAGCTTGATATAAAACTAGCCAACACAAGCAGCAATAAACATGGACGAGCAAGTATGTCCGTTGTAGGATGTATAACCTTTGGGTGTGTGCCCAAGAACGTTACAGCTGGATCTTGAGGTGGACTATTCCAGCTTCCCGAGGAGCCGCCACGCTGATCGGCATCGCGACTGGACACGTTTGCACTCCCACCAGCCATGGCTGAGTGGTCCCCTCTTTCCCCACACCCTTGCCAGCACAAGCTGTCTTTGTTAACTGATCTTGGCCATTCTGACTGTAGCTCTGTAGGACAACTGGGAATCTGGGATGGTGACACCTCCAGCAGTTCTTTTATCCAGGATTGTTTTAGCTAACCCTGTTTGTGTTTTCACATGAAGTCCATGTCTTATGCTTCAGCTGAATAGCTTTCGCAGAGCCTTTCGCAATATGGTCGTTGGCTTCTGGGGAAGGCATGTTGTCATGACTGTTCACGTTCGTGCTTTTATGATTGATCTGGAGATCTGGAGTTAGGGTGTTGGAAGTGTTTCTTGATGTAAATATCTTGTCCTTGTTGGGAGGATGGTCTCTTCTCTGATGTTGCCCACTCTGGTTCCTAGGAAAGTGTGACAGCTGTGGGGTCCCCATAGAGAGTTCTTTGCAGGATGGTGGGGTGACACAAGAGATGGAGATAGGCTGGGAGGAAAGGTGGAGGGACTGCAGGCTGCAGCAGGTCCAAGTCTGGAGACACCAGAACAAGAAAGGTAGGGAGACCCTGGACTTCTGTAATTTATATTTTTAGTAAAGGAAACTAGTTGCAAGTTACTTATAAATATTAAAAATGTAGATTTATCGGTGTAGCAAAAAGCAGACATTCCTTTTTCCTTTGATATGCTTTCCTATATTAGCCAACTTGGTTGGTCAGGTGTCTGTTTTGTTTCTCATCTCTACTGCTACTTTTGATGAGGACAGTAGACTATGCAGTAGTCCTGAAGGAAGAACACTTGAATCCTTAATTCAAAAAGTTTCAAAAACCAAGGTTCAGACTTGAGACAGAAGAGTTGGGAAACCCCTGATGAGTCAAGGCCATTTACTCCTCTCCCAGAGACTGCAGTTCTGTAGGTTTGTGCAGAAGAGAGAGGGGTCAGAGGAAAAGAGAGGATGCACTGTGTGCTGAAAATGATTTGCTCACAGCTTTCTTCTGGATTTATTTTCAAGTAGGGTGGTTGGTGTTGAGCCTGACAGATTACTTCCATCTGCAGCAATCTGTAGATCCCGGAGAGGAAGGAGCTACTCTGGGCAGCCCCCAGAGTCTCCCTGTGCCAGTAGCTCAGGAGCAAATACAGCACAGAGCGCGATCTGTCAGAGGCCAAGGGTCAGGGCAGCAGTGCTCCAGTAGAGTGCCCTGTCCTGTCAGAGCACAAAGGTGCAGGACCCTTTGATGCCCACTCATTCGTCACCAAATGTCACAAAAGCTGTTATGAGGCGCACCTGAACACTTCCGGGACGCATGCCTCGGTGGACAGCAGCACAGCCAGGTGTGGTTCCGGAGCGTCCGTGCAACCTCAGCATAACGGGGCTGTGTAGGCCATAATTCTGGGGAGATGCCACCCTGAATTCCCTAGCCCCAGACACTGAAATCCACAGATCCAATTCTCAAAGGTCTAAAATGCAGAAGTATCAAAACCCTTGAAACATAACTGTAGAAAAATAATCTAAAAAAAAAAGAAAAATAATCTGAAGAAATTTAAATGATATACTTAGTTAATAAGTTAAGGATTTATTTGCAAAACAGAAACATGGCAGGATGCGACGTCACACAATAAAATGATAGTAGTGTATGTTTCTCCATGTGTGAACACTCAAGTGTATTTGTGATAGCCACACAGACCTGACTGTCAGGCCCATGCTCACTGTGTTCATGAAGGAATTGGACAGAAATGAACTATGTAATATCAATGTTTGGCTGCTCTGAGCACCTGGCTTTGGAAAGAGCTTTTATGTGGCCCTCTGAGGTACCATGTCAGGAGCTTGTGTCCTGGTTTAATGAGTCACCGTCGCACAGGCTGAAGTTCATGGAGCCAAGGTCTGGGAATGCCTTCTCTCCCACAAGTGTGAGAAAGGACATGTCTTCATTTATTTCATTTATTGTTCTTTTATATTTTTATGTGTGCAAACAGTGTGTGCACACAAAGCTGCCATTGCTGTGATAACATGGTCTTGTGGAGTCAGATTTGCACAGAAAGTGAATTCAAACTCTGAAAGTCACAGTTTTCCTGCAGTATTAGAAAGGGTGTATAAGTCAGACACAGAGCCCAGCAAACCACAAAAACGAAGGCTGACAAAGCAGTGAGGACAGAGATGGAAAAGAAAAAGACAAAAGATAATCTGACATCTGGTTGACATTTGAAAAAGCATGTAGCTGGTCGTGGTGGCTCACACCTTTACTCCCAGCACTCGGGACGCAGAGGCAGGCAGATCTCTATGAGTTCGAGGCCAGCCTGGTCTACAGAGTGAGTTTCAGGACAGCCAGGACTACGTAGAGAAACCCTGTCTCGAAAAACAAACAAAAAATGTGTTACAAGGACAGGCTATGGGCAGCTATAGGGATGCTGTTAAGAGCTGGCCGGCTTCCAGGTTCAGCTATGTTTAGGAGCCTTGTGTTTCTGCTTTTCTTCATTAGGGTGTGACTTCTTACAGAACACACATTTTCTTCCTGTGTGCCTCTCTCCTTTGAAATTCTGTAATGATTCCATATGTACCAAACGAGACTTCCATACTGAGTTCTTCATCTGTGCCATACATTTACATGCGGCCACCTTTGGCCTTATTTTGGCGTTATTGGCATGGGGAAGCCACAGCACATGTGCAGGCCAGGGGGCGTGCAGGAGCCAGTTATTCCCACCCTGCGGGTCCCAGGAGTCAATAGAGGCCGCCAGGCTTGTGTGACACTGAGACCTCTTGCCACCTTGGAAGCCAGATGTCAGCAAAATACTCTTAGAGGACTCGCTGGGATCGCTGGTAAGCTGGAAGGGAAAGAAAATGGTCTTTCTGATGCTTTCTGCCGTCACATTACTTTAGCAACATCCACTTTGACACAGAGCTCCTATTCCACGTTCTCCCTACACTATGCAGTCACGTGACTTTTAGACCTCTCATTGAGGTGTGTGATATTATGTCGAAGAAAAGTTTGAAAGTTAAACACAAATCATTACTATTTGACAGCTACGTTATAAAAAGTATGGCTGAGTAAAGTTACACTTTGGAACTTCTACTTTACCCTTGAATTAAACTTTAAAAAGAAAGGGATTAGCAGTTATTATTAGATTCTTAGGTTTAAAATTATGAACTTTCAGTATATAAACTTTGAGGTTTTCCCAGCTGATTTCATTACTTCCTCTGCCTGTTCATTTTCCTGTACTGTCCATCAACTGTTCCCTACCCTTCGGGAATTTTCCTTAATTTTTGTTTGCTTTATAATGTCATGTTTCTTTTATTTTAAGTGATATTCATTTCATTTCTCATATAGTGAGGACACAGTATAATAAGTTCATCTCACTACTTTCCACTTTCAAATAACTTTGTCTTTTGAAATTTTTGCCCCCTAGGATCCGTCAAGACTTCGGAGTCTACACAGGAGAAATGTTTGCTTTTTGCTTTGCATTTTCTACACCTTCCATGATAGGGTTTTTTTGTCACTAACAAAGCAGCTAAGAGAGGAAGGACTTATTTTAGCTCAGTTTCGGAAGTGTTAGTCTATGGTCCTTAGGCTCTGTTGCTTCTGGGCCTGTGTGCCCTGCTGTGAAGCAGCTCACCTCTTGGCAGACCGGTGGCAGAGTTGTCCATGTGGATGTGTGGGGAGGGTGTGGCAGGGTTGGGCAATCTAGGTAGGAAGTGGGTATGAAAGAGAATAAAAGGATTTTCAGGCAATACAGAAATGTACAGAGGAGGTGGAACCACTCTTGATCTCAGGGCTCGGTGATAATCATAACCCATGAAGTTACACACGCACACACAAAGAGACACATCACACAGCGATGTAAGTTGCATTTAATCTTTAGTTAGCAATATAATATGAATGTGTTTATATACATAACCATTTCATGCAGTGCTTTCGTGGGTGTACATAATCAACACCAGTCCTATTGACTTGTGGTGCGGGAGAATTGTCTATATTCTGTCAGTCATGTTTTAAATAAACGCTGATTGGCCAGGCAGGAAGTAGAGGCAGGTCAACCAGACAGGAAGTAGAGAGGCAGGGCAATAAGAACAGGAGAATTCTAGGAAGGAGGAAGCCCATTCCTCTGACTTCTGCCCAGACCACAGAAGAAGCAGGATGTGACCTGCCCCGCTGAAAACGGTACCAAGCCATGTGGCTAACATAGATAAGAATAATGGGTTAATATAAGTTATAAGAGCTAATAAGAAGCCTGAGCTAATGGGCCAATCAGTTTATCATTAATGTAGACCTCTCTGTGTGATTTCTTTGGGACTTAACGACTGTGGGAACCAGGCAGGACAGAAACCCCAACAAGCAGGCCCTCATGCTACAGACTTGTGTATAATTTATCTGCTATCCATCCTACTGGCTTGTGTTTAATTATCTCAAGATTTTTATATAGTAAATGTTGCTAGTGAACATTGTTAGAGATACAACTTTATTTTTCCTTTGCAGAAATGCACATTGCCTTTTTGTATTTTGTAGGTGTGATGGTTTAAGTAAGAATGGCCCCCATAAACTCATATGTTTGAATGCTTAGTCACCAGGTAGTGGAACTATTTGAAAGGATCATAAGGATTAGGAGTGTGACCTTCCGGAAGTAGGTGTGCACCTCACTCAGGGTGGGCTATGGGGTTTGAAAAGCCTATATCAGAACCAGGTGCATTCTCTCTGTCGTCTCTCTGTCTCTGTGTGTATCTCTCTCTGCTTGCCCATCAGGATATAGCTCTTAGCTACTTTTCCAGCACTATGCCTGCCACCGTGCTCACTGCTGCCATACTTCCTGCCAGGACGATAATCAACTAAGTCACTGAAACTGTAAGCAAGTCCCCAGATAAATGCTTCCTTGTAGAAGAGTCACCCTGGTCATGGTGTGTCTTCCCAGCAACAGAGCAGAGGCTAAGAGAGCAGGCCCTGCTAGCACTGGCCGGCTCCAGCCTCCCAGATGCTGGGCTTACATGCATTTGCCACCCAGCTGCACATTTGCACTTTTGGAACCAATTATCAAATTGTTATTCATGAAAGTATAGTTTTCACATTCCTAGTATGATACTTTCTGACGACTTCAAAGTCGTAAAGACTTTAGATGCTTGTTACAAAAACTCAACAATCAGACCAGACCTGCTAGCCAGGTCCAAAGGAAGCTCCATTCCCCCAAATCCTGGCAGTTAGACAAAAGCCAGCATTCCTCAGGAACTTGTGAAACCAGTTCCCTTATGGTGGACGGGACAGATGGCTATCTGTGGGGCCTGTTAGCACACCAAAGCACATGCTGGCCGCCGGCTCCCTCAGTTTCTCTTCTCACCTCCTCCGGCCAACTCATTTGCCTTTCTCAGCTATTCTACTTCAGACACGCCCCTCTCGCTGGTGCTGTCCTTGTCTTCCTCTCTCTGTCTCCCCCACTCTCCGCTCTCCCTTGTTTTCCCTCGTTTCTCTTTCCCTCAGCTCTGCCCCTGCTTCTCCCACGGTCATGTTCAGTCTGCTGCTTTCTCCCCCTGCTCTGAACTCTTCCTGATGCCTCTGGCATTCCCTCACATCTCCAATGAAAGCCTGCCCCTTAATCACACCATGAAGCAGTCAAGTCATCGGTTCATACACCCACTCATCCTATAATCTCAGCACTCAGGAGACGGAGGCAGGAGAAGTCTCACCACAAACTCAAAGACAGACTGAGCTACCTGAGTTCCAGACCAGCTTCAGCTGCAGAGTAACACTCCATCACAGCCCTCCCCATGGGAAAAAATCGCAGCCCAAATTACCTACATATTCTTAGCCACCCAAATGCCCCGTTCTCAGCAATCCACTGCACAGACTCAGAACCATCTCTGTTCATTGTTTTGTGGAATAGAAGACTGTGAAACATGCTGATGTCAGTGCACGGTGGACATTTTAGCATTGTCTTCATCCAATCTGGGATTGATAAAAACAGAAAGGCGGTGCCTAGGACTGCATCCTGTTTTATGAATTCCCTTCACAACACATCGTTTTATTTATTTATTTTTATTGCTTTATAAATAATACCATTCAAAATTTCCACTTCCTCCCCTCCTCCCACTTCCCTCCAGCTCCCCAACTCACACTACTCCCCTCCCCCTCCAGTCCTAAGAGAGGGCAGGGTACCCTGCCCTGTGGGAAGTCCAAGGCCCTCCCCCCCTCCATCCAGGCTTAGGAAGGTGTGCATCCAAATAGACTAGGATCCCAAAAAGCCAGTACATGCAGTAGAGACAAATCCCAGTGCCATTATCATTGGCTTCTCAGTCAGCCCCCATTGTCAGCCACATTCAGAGAGTCCAGTTTGATCCCATGCTCATTCAGTCCCAGTCCAGCTGGCTTTGATGAGCTCCCATTAGATCAGGCACACTGTCTCAGTGGGTGGACCAACCCCTCCCGGTCCTGACTTCCTTGCTCATCTTCTCCCTCCTTCTGCTCTTCAACTGGACCTTGGGAGCTCAGTCCAGTGCTCCTATGTGGGTCTCTGTCTCTTATCTTCATCTGTCACTGGACAAAGGTTTTATGGTGATATTCAAGATAGTCATCAGTCTGACTACGGGACAAGTCCAGTTCACGCACCCTCTCCTCCACTGCCCAGGGTCCTAGCTGGGGACATCACCTTGGACACCTGGGAACCCCTCTAGAGCCAAGCCTCTTGCCAACCCCAAAATGGCTCCCTTAATTAAGATATCTTCTTCCTTGCTCCCATATCCATCCTTCCTTCATCTCAACCATCCCACTCCCCCAAGCTCTCCCCAACCCTCCCCTTCTCTCTTCTCTCTCCCCCTCTCTCCTTCACTCCACCTCACCCCCATGCTCCCAACTTTTGTTTGGTGCACTTAGGGTTTTTTTTTTTTTTGGTTTTTTTTTTCTTTTTTCTTTTTGCACTGGTTTTAAATTTCTACTGGAATCCTAACATTAAAAGGTAAAGACTTTAACTATTAATAGGGGAAATGGCTGTATTTCCCAACCTTATCATAAAGGGCCTCTTAATTTTTCTTAAGACCATGACTCTTTGGATAGTCTTGTCCCTTGCACAGTTGAATGCAGTTTCAAGCCCAGTTCCAATGGACCAATCAGAGCAGCCCAATGGGGTTGACCCGAGCTACAGCATTACATAAGTCAGACTTGGGAGCAGAGGCCTGTTGCTCACACCTGCATGTGGAAGGGCCTTGGATAAGTCACTCAGTTCCTTTAGTTTGGTTCCATGAGGATAAGAATTTCAACTGGTTGCAGCTCCAGCTACTAGAGCAAATATGTCAACCAATAATTAGGAATGAGCTGCTCAAGAAACAGGAACAATGAGTGTAAATATCTAACAGTCAAAAAATGCTCATTACGCCGTGCCTGCTATTGAGATATGAAGGAGAGGAACAGGCAGCTAGCAACCCCAGATGTCCTAGCTGGTGGGAGTCCACACTTAGGCGAGGCCAGCCCGAGTCTACGATGTGGGAACTACTGTTGACCAAGCGATGTCCCCAAGACAGGCTGAGCAGGCAGGGTCACCAACAGCCCCTCTAACTATAAAGCACCCATGTGGCTCCTAACAATGGTAGGCTCCAATCAGCTAATGAAGGCAACGTCCTTAGATTAAGCCTGATTAAGCTTCATCCACCTAGTAAATATCACCCAAGCCAAAGCCACACTGCAGGAGGACTCTAAGATGCATGTGCCCTTAGCGCTACTGCCTGGCCAGGCTGAAGTCACTCATCGCTTTTCAACGTGCGTCTTTATTGAAAGGATATTATTTAAAGTCATCAGAATGGTAATTATTATATGAAGGCTAATTGGCCTAATTAATCCAAAGTGGGCCAGTGGCTCAAAATAGTACCCAAATAACCCCAAAAGAAAGGAAGAATGCAAAAATAGAAACTCCAAAGGGAATAAAGAGATCATGCTTAAACTTAGTAAGTCTGGGTCATTTCTTACACACAGATATTGTATTGCGGATGTCACACTGCCGGAGGGCTAAGATGGGATAAAAAGAGTTAGGGGCAAATTCTCTGAGGATGCTAGGGAATATTCTGTCCAGCCCCTGGGGGAAGTCACCACAGAAATCATAACAACACCGCTCTTTCCGGTAACAGCGTAGAAAGAAAGTTCGTCATGACAGGAAGTCAGATTTTGCTGCCATACTGTTTTGATTCTCTCAGAGAAGTGATCAAATGCATGCTGATACCTGCTTTTTGTTTGATTAACTTCAGCTTCGCTGAGTGACAGCTTCTCCCATTAGAAGTCTTAACTGGAAAATATAAACGGGTTGACAACATTTGGGCCCTACTGGTCCCAATCAGCTGGCTCGAGTCCTTTTGTTCTGTGGAGGAGAAATTAGGTAGACAAAGAAGTCCCTCCAACTCTGTGGCTCCTATGTCTCTCAGCACTGGACAGCAGTAGGCAGGCGGGAGGAGGTGCCACTCTCTAGCACCAGGGCTCTCACAAGGGGCTGCGGGGCTGCTAGTAGGACCGTTCACTCGAGTATTGCACTCTCGCGGGAGACTAGGATGTGGGAAGCCCTTAGTCCTTGGCCGTCGCTGTTGGTTTCTGCTTCGGGGTGGAAATAGGCATTGAAGGTGGCTGGAATCACTGCTCCTGAGTCTGAGGTGTTCGAGACAGCTCTGATGGGCGAGAGGAAAATACTAATCCTAAAGAGAGCCCAAACGTTGAGAAGTGGAACTTTCCGTGTTGCCTATGGCGCCGGACAGAGCTGAAGTCGTAAGTGTTCTAGCCGCAGCTCATGCCGTCACCACTCATCTTCATGGGCTGAGGTCGGTTCCATCCATGACCGTTTCGTGAGCCGGTGCAGGGCATGCGTGGAGCAAGGTGCAGCTAGAATAGCAGCACCAGCGTAGACCATAGGAAAGTTACAATCATGGCTGCCGAATCTCAGCTGCCATCCCCTGTGCAAGACAGCTAAGCTAAGCCAAGCGCCATCTCCTTTGACAAGGTTGAGAGAAACTTCCTTTTTCTCTAGTTTATCATTAATATAGACTCTCTGTGTAATTTTTTTGGGACTTGCCAGCTGTGGGGTACTGGGCAGGACAGAAACCCTAACAAGCCCGCCCACATGTTACAGAATGGCACCCACGTGGATAACTGCATCCACAGAAAGCCTGAGAAAGCTTGGGAAAGAATAGAGTAAAGCATGTTTTCTTGGTAGCAGCAATTTCTTAGGTCTGCTCTGCTTGCTAGAGGCAAGCAAGCGCTCTCATCTAAGAGAGGTTTCCTGACTCAGCTTTAGCTGCAAAACCCTGCAGCTCTTTTAAGAGGTCCTGCCATGAAACACTTACATAGTGTTGATGAAAAGCTGACCGCATGCTTTTCAGTTTTCAGCCGTAGCAGGAAAAAAGCTGTGCAGTTTTAAAATGCCGGCTTTCTGGGCCCTCCTGCCAGGGCAAACTCTGACTCTTTCAGGCAGAATGTGGTTTCTGAGCACACTGCTGCAGCTTGCTTGCTGGCTGGGACCTTGAAACGCCATA
The DNA here is from genome assembly GCA_004026605.1 of Ondatra zibethicus. Classification (NCBI taxonomy): domain Eukaryota; kingdom Metazoa; phylum Chordata; class Mammalia; order Rodentia; family Cricetidae; genus Ondatra; species Ondatra zibethicus. Next base: position 17,018 of record PVIU01004341.1, on the reverse strand, counting down.
GAGTTGTGGCGATGGATGTGGCTACAGCTGGTACCTCAGCCATGAGGCTGGAATCTCAGGGAGCTAAGAAATGGGCTGGATCCAGTCGGCAGAGCCACTTTAATCCTCTAAGTATTGCTTGGCAAATTGCAGACTCATGTGGTTAGAAAGGAAGAGATATACAGTAAAGAGAGATTCAAAGATGAAGAAAACCTCTAAATGGTTTACACTGTGTTCCAGTTTTAAGAAACGTGTCCTAAATGAGATGTTTCCGGTAACCCCAGAGTAGAAGCATAGATGGTTTTAAGAGGTTCGGTAGAAAAGGATAGAATTTGTGCCCTGAACATCAAGTCCGCACAATCATTTCTTCCTTCTTTAGTTTTGTTTGGGAGCGGAAGTGTGACGCAGTAGAGAGTGCTTGTTTCCGGGATGCCCCCGCCACAAACAAAAGGACAGGAATAGAGGAAATCTACTAGGTGACGTCAGGTGACGTTTGCTTGGGCAATCAGAGCAAACCATGGTCCCCACCCAGGGCTGCTTCCCTGCAGCCAGTTTCCCAAGGAGGAGCTCTGTTTCCCAAGGGCAGAGCTTTCTACCCGGCCAGGCCAGGGCTTTCCCAATGGACCCCTCTTACCCCTCACTGGCCTGGACACTTGAACAGCAACTCTGCTGGCCATGGAGTCGGAATTCAGCCCCCTCTTCTCCCCAGAAGACCAGAGATGTACAGACCTATAGCGATGATTTTTTTTCTGAGTCGGGAAGGATCTTGTTTCTTGGCAACTGAGAAGCATCCTGTTAGGGGTGGCCGGTCTGCTTTCAAAACAAAAAAGAGCTTGTAACTGTAAAGGGCGACTGTGGGCTTCTGCTCCCCCATGCGCACTCACAAGCAGAACCTATTTATGAGGTTTGATTAAGTGCAAATAAGTCCCTGGGTTTCAGCTGGGACTCAGCAGCTGCTGAGGATGTGGTCATTTGCATATAAATGACGTGATTTCAGCTCAGAGAAGAATATCAAAAATATCCTTGTCGACAATGGAATCTTGATAGCTTCACACATATTAAGGTCAGATTTTGTAATTTTTAAGGCTGCTGCTTGCTGATGACTGCGCCATACCACACGTTCAATTTTGCTTGGGTTATATTAGTTTTATTTTCTATGAAATGGAGGATTTTTATTGTGAATTAATTAGACTGCTTTTTCCTCCCTAAAGATGAGAACATTTAGGTCAATAAGCTAAATGCTCTACAAACACATCGGCTGTGTGATAGCAAAAGTTACCAACTCTAAACTTGGTTCTCTTCCTAGCTAACAGAGGGCTGCATGCCCAGGTCTTCCCAGAGAGAATACAGAGATTTCCCTCATGCCAGCCCAAGAGCGTCCCTCTGAACAATCAAATAAATTTTGTTGTTATGTTCTTTGTACATGTGTGCACACACTCTCATACACGACCAAAGGACGGCATCAAGTGCCATTTCCTGTGAGTTTCCATCATTTCTTTGTTAAGTTTTAAAGGCCTCTCACTAGCCTGGAACTTACCAAGGCGAGGCGAGGACTGGGTTGGAAGACCAGCCGGCCCCCAGCACCCCCTGTCACTGCCTTCCCGGTGCTGCGGTTATAAGTGAGAACCTTCACTCCTGGCTTGTTTGTGTAATTAAAATATAATTAGGTCATTTCCCTCTATTCCCTTTCCTCCCTCTGATTCCCCCCCATGTCCACCTTCATACCTCCCCCAAACTCCTGAACTCCTCCTCCATAATTGTCTTATATAAATACATATGCACGAATATATAGCTGCAACCTGCTGACTCCATTCAGTGTTTCGTGATTTCAAGGCTGACCACGTGGTATTGGATAACCAACTAAGGGACTCCACTGTTGGGAAAGCCTATTATACTCCCTCCAAAATAAAGGCTATTGCTGTTGCCCTTAGTTGCCTCCCAGAAGTTGAAGATAAGTCTCCATTGCTGAAGACACCATGCATTTCAGACCCAGGGCTCAAAGGACCTGAGCTGAATCTGACCTGGAAGCCTTGTCCCAGGGAACCAGAAAGTGCTATGCAAGCTAACAAGGGCAGGAAGCACCCAACAATGCTGCCCATCCATGAAGCCTATGCACAACACAGTGATCAGCACAGCACAGATCCCCAATGGTGCAACAGTGATATCCATATCTCGGCGGCAACCAGCAGTTGTCTAAGCTATAAGGCCTGCTCAACGGGAGGGAAATTAGGCCTGGTAGGTTAAACCTAGCCAACTACCCAGGGCTAGGATCTTGGAGGAGAACCTAGTACCACTAATTTATTAAATTAGTATAATCCATAACTGCATCCGTACGCTGACCTATCCCTAGCCACATGTTACGCTTACCTACAGGGAAGTGCACCTCCCAGCCTTTACCAAATAAGCTTCTTTTTGCAATAGAGCATTACAGAGAATCACTACCGGCCAAGTGATCACGGGGTGCCCAACCCCAGGGGATAGATTGACAACTCAACTCCTACACTCAAAGCTCAGAGAACACCTTGGATGAGAAGCAGAAAGATGGTAAGAGCTGGAGGGCCAGAAACTCTCCCATGAGACTGTGTCCTAGAAATGACAGGGAGGAAGTTTCACTTGTGATACCTGAACAGCGTGGCGGCCTGAAAACACCAACCAATGTGCAAATGTGTAAGGGGGAAATCTCATGGGGCTCTTACCGCGGACAAAGAACTACAGGCAACTAAGGGACACTGAGAGCATTAGTCCTCCTGGCTTCTTAAAATGTAAGTTGTCCCTGCAGTGGAAGGACTGGGATAAACTCAGGTCTCCAGGCTCACAAAGCAAGTCCTTACCCAACTGAGCTATGTTCCCAGTCCTCAGCTCCGTACCACAAAGTTTTGTAACAACTTGGCTCAAAGAACAAAAGGGAGATAGTATAGCTTGGAAATTTCCAGTTTTCTACATGCCATTGTTTCCTTCCCTGGGCTCTGGCACTCAAGGTGCACTAGTGTGAGACCGCTTCTATAATCCCTGCACCATGCCCAAGCCCAAATCCTGCACTGCTTAGAGAAAGTAGTTATCCTACCACTGAAAGACCCTCGGAGTCCCCGTCCAAGAACTGACAGCAGGCCACTGGATGCAAAGAGCAAGAGGTCTTTATTGAATCACACAGGCGCCTGCGGGTGGTCAGCAGCTTCAGCTAACTGAATGCGCCGGGCTTCTGGGGTACAGTGCTTTTATAGGGTAGAGGAGGTTACATAAGCATCTGCATAGCAACAAGACATTCTATTGGCTATTTCAAACCAAGCATAGAGGTCATCCCAGGGACACGGCTGTTTGTTCCCTTGAAAAACCACAAGCATCTGCTATGGCTGATTCTAGCACTCTGGGGGCCATGATAGTTTACATTCTGTTTGCCCACAGGCTCCCCAATCAACTGCCGGCTGGCTGCACTAGACTTGTTGACGACTTGTCCTCATTCTGACCTTTATAAGCTAATGCAGAATCTAAGCCTTATTTTGGGTCGGGGTCTTTCACCACGAAAGATGTAAGTCTTACCCTGCATGAGGCAAGGTGGGTCTTGACTGGTGCACCATCAGCAGAATAGAGATAATTCACTATATTATTGATTATAATTAATAATAAGTTGGTAAACGTCTGTGAGTCACCAGGAAGATGTATTATACCTACACGGCCTTCGTCCTGCCAGGCAGACCACAGCTCTCCAAGAAAGACACCCTATAAAAGATGGCTACTTCCTCAGACCCCCGAACAATATAGGCTATTGTGCTTGCTCTTGCTTGCCTACCAGGGCTTGATGGTAAGAGTCTGACACTGAAAACACCATACACATTGGTCACAGGACATGGAGAAATCAAGGAGGTGTCGGCCAAGAGACTTCCTCCCTGCTCGCTAGTTCTCACGGTACTGGAGGGTTGCGCGGGCTTTTGGGGCAGAAACTCATTCTCTAACTTTGACTCTTTTGAGTTACCTTAGTGACCATCATGGCAAGACATGCCCACGGGTATAAGAGCAGCACAGATATTCTGGGGGCCGCGACCACTTCCTGGCACTACTGGAGGGAAAGCCCACTCCATAGGAGGAAACACACTCCTTTCAAGGAAAATCTTGCCAAGAACCCATGATTGAGGAGCTCATAAGCCCCAGGAGTGAGCCAATTCTATTATTTTGATAACTGGATGTCATACCAAACTGTCTGCTAAATTCCCATCTCTCTACCTGTAGATTAGCACAGCTCTCACAGAGAAGTTCCTTTGTGCAATGGTGGTGGTTAAAGTAGAAACTCACAAATGGTCAAAATGCAAAAAAGTGACTGTGGAAGTCTCAGCCACAATGGGCCATCTGCATCATACCCTCTCCCCGAGGCTCAGAGAGCATCTCAAGAGAGGGGGTGGAGAGATGGTGACAGCCAGAGGTCAGCGAAGACAGAGGGAAGTGTCTGGACTGGACAGGACCACAGGACCCTGCACTCGTGAGCTAAGCAGCTTGGTTTCTTTACCAGCTCAGGCCAGCTGATCTCTATCACAGAGTGGGACAGGGTTCACGACCTCCACCCCTAACTGAGCAGCCCTGGCCCGCTGGTGGCTTCCAGGGAAGGAGAGTCAGCTTTCTCTAAGGCTCTGAGTCCTGGCAGATCAACCGCGTGCCAGTGGTTGGCCCCACCTGTGAGAACACAGACAGGACTCTGAGGAGTTACAGGAAGGGATTGGGATGATTATGATGAAAATACATTGTACGGAATTCTCGAAGAATTAATAGAAATATTTTAAATCTAGACTGAAAAATAGTGATGGCTGCTTATGTGATAACTTCAGATTTTATCCTGGAAAATTGGCACCCTGTAGTTCTTACAGTGACAGACGTTTGCTTATTCAATTACTTTTTAAAGTATTCAGATAACTAATCCCCAATGTGCCTTTAAACTGTGACTTCACTTTCACTGGATAAAGTCCTTGGCATGCACACACACACTCTTTAAAAGAATTAAAGGGCTGACAAAGAGGAAACGGGGAAACTCAGAAACTCAAGTGTTTCAAGTTTTGAGAACTCCATCATGGCATCTTGGAAAGAAGAACCCGACCAGCATTGGCTGAGACACTCAGCACATTCTGTTGAAGTGATCTAAGGAGACACATGTGCTGATTTATGCTTTTCAAAGATTGGAAACTATAAATTTGAAAAGTTCAATCCTGTAGTGGATCATCTTTACAGGGAGACATGATTGCCTTGCCCAGTGTTGGTAGTCCCAGATCAGGGAGGTGACGTATGCTACCCAGGGGTGGACCTAGGCATCGTAAACCTGAGCCTAAGTATAATTATATACTATATGTAAATACACACACATACATACATACACACACACATACATACATACACACACATACATACATACACACATACACATACATACATACATACATACACACATACATACATACACACATACATACACACACATGCATGCAAATGCATACAGAATATATCTGTTATCAGTATAGAAACATTTCCTTTGCCTTCATAACTGGCAGTGGCTAATTTGATGTACAATTTCTCAGGGCTGTCGTCAAACTCAGGATCCTTCCTTCCTGTTATCTGTTTCCAGTGCTGTGACGGGTCCTAAATGGCGCCACCTCTGCAGGGGCCTGGGGACAGAGGGTGCATTGCTTTCCACCAGTGTGCTTTTGGGCCCTGTATATTTGTGTCTCTGAAGTTGTGTTTCTGGATGCCATCCCTGAATCAGAATGGCCAGCAACACCTCTGCCAGCCAATATGTCCATTTAAATGTCTTCCTAAAAGAATGTATTTCCAACCCCATCTTGCCACGGGTGGAGAGGAAAGAATTTTTCGAGAAGGAGCAGGGTCAAGTGGCTCTTTACACCCGCGTGGTCATTGCTTAGTTTTCATGTGTGGGATTTGTGATACGCAGAGAGGGGCAGTATAAAGCAGGTGTGGGAGCTGACCCCATCTGGCAACAGGGGTTAAAATTAAGTTAAAAAGGCTGGGACACAGCCCAGAGAGTAAAGTGCTTCCTACACAGGCCCGAGGACCCGTGTGAGCTCCAGCACCCTTGTGAAAAGCTGGGAACGGTGGCAAGCATTTGTCCTGCTAAGAGTCGGAAGCAGAGGAAGGAAGGTCCCTGGTGATTGCTGGTCAGCTAGCCTAGCCCGGTGGGTGAGCCCCAAGTTCTAATGAGAGACTCTGCGAGAAAAACTAAGGGGCAGCTCCTAGGGACACCACTTGGGCATGATTTCCAGCCCCCACGTGCATGGGCACACACACACACAATAAATAATCGAGTTAAAAGTTAATTAAAACAAAACAGTTCTCCTCCCTAGCTCCATGGAAACGAAGCTGCAGACTCTCCCCATGTGAGGCTCCTTGGTTCCACCAGCGCAAAACTGAACCCAGGCAAGGCCGACAACAGAAATGTAGGGGTCCCAGGTGGCAGCTAGTCTCTCCGGGGTGCGAATGAAGGGTCACAGCCAGTTTCCTAACTGGTCAATGGCCAGCGTCCCCTGGAAGAGCTTTGCTATAAAAGCCGTGTGTCCCGGAGCCGCCAGAGATGCCATGAGCCCTCCCTCCACTCTGTTCTGGAGAGAAGATGGAGCCGGCAGTTTAGATCACCGAGAAACACTTTGAGATAAGCTTGTCGTTCCATAGAAATTAATCCGGGCCTCTAGACAGCACGTAGGCCTATTGGAGAAGCTTCTTCAATTCAAGCAGTTAATAATATATCAAGTCTTGTAGCTTAAGGGATACAATTTTGAAAATTATTGTACTGAGGGAATCATAAATCCCACCAAGGGGAAGGTTGAAGTCCAGATATTTTATTTTCGATTTCCATCCAGGGTGCATTATGACACTCCGTATGAAAGTCAAATCGTCCATGTAAAATGGCTTTCAGGTGATGAGTTTACCCCTTGGGGTCCCGTACAGCAATGCATTCAGAGTTATATCTGACTTTCACAATCTATAAAGACTAGTTATCAATTTTTTGAAAGATTTGATAAGCAGGAACAAAAAAATAGCTTATGGATGCTGACATTTGTCTCATTAATGGGAGCAGCATACGAAGCATGGGCTCCTACTGGATTTGGCTGTAAATACAGCGCTGACATACATTTTGGAAGGTTGCTGTTTTGTGCTGGTGGGAATGTATTTGTCTAACCTTGCGCTGACTATAATAGACAGGAGAATCGGTGAGATGACTGTCAGCCGCGTTCGGCTTTTTAAAACAGGGGCACCCAGGCTGCCAGGATCTGTCAGATTCCAGGCCACTGCGTATTAAAAATTATGTCCCATCAACACAGTCTGGTCATGTATAAGTTTTATTAGAAAGTAATTCTCCTACTGTATTGGGGAGGGGGCGCTTTGCACAATAGAATTCCAAGGAAGAATGTCTTGTCTCTGTCCTCAGAAGGGAACGGCTACCCCTTCTCTGGCCAATCAGATGGTCTTCTGCCGCCAGCTTGCAGTAAGAATTAATATTAGACATAGGCAAGAGATTCAAACCCTAAGAAACCTCCAGTCTGGGCATCACCTGCCGCACCGCTCTACCTTCTGTAACATGGTGCTAACAGTGCGCCATTCCTGTGTTGCGGGCAAGAAGGGCTAGGATCTCAGACGGCTAACATCCGTGTGCTGGCGGAAGCCCCTCATCACAGTTATCACCGCAACAGCAGCCCTAGGCTTGGGTCAAACTGTCAAAGGCAAAATGTCTGGGAGGAAGCTGCTAGCAGAGAGGGCTGGGGCTGCCTCAAAGCCTCAGGTCCATCTGACGAGATACAAGGAATGGCTCCATTATCCACCTTCAGAATTTAACACTAAACTCTTTAAAAAAACTGACGATGTAGCCAGGCATAATGGTGCACACCTTTAATCTCAGCACTCGGGAGACAGAGGCCTGTGGATCTCTGTGAGTTCATCAAACACCTCACTATGCCCTTAAACAAAGCAGGTAGTGGTACCTCATTTATCTAACCCAGCAATAACAGAGCATTCCCCTGAAAAGTGGATCATATATCTACATGGTATTTTTCTTTTAAACCGTGTGCTGTAGCACTCAAGCCGACAGCACCGTCCCCCACACCTGTGCATCCCAGGGAGCCTGGGTTTCTTCCTGAGGACCTCTTAGTGACCTTCCTCAGTCGGGCACACAGAGCTGCCCTGAGGCAAGTGGTTCAGGAAGTGCTTTCAAGCTCCTCCCTCCAAACTCCTCCCTCCCAGGGAAGCAGCTGCTGACTGGTGAAGGCCTGGCCGGGGAGTCTAGGGCACACCACCTGGATGACCTTAAATTATCAGTGTGGAAGTGCCCACCCTCGTGTTTCTCCTGCAATGCTTCCAGGGGAGGGACTCTAGGGTCTGAGGCACCAGTGCATCAGCTGTCCGTGTCTGTTTACCACACTCAAGAGGACCCTGGGGCTGTGTGACAGCCCATCTGACTGAGCCCCAGGGTCCTGTCTCCTCGCTTCTATGTTCTTTGCTGAAGTCCTGGCAGGTGGTCATTACAAGAGGGGCTGAATACAGAAACAGCCAGTATCTCCTTCTAGGAACAGGGATAATATTTTTTTTTAATTGCTCTTGCTTTCTTTTTAAAAATTTTAAACTTAATTGTATGGCATTCTGCCTGCATGTATATCCATGTATCACATGTGTGTAGATGTATGTAGTTCCTAAGGAGGCCAGAAGAGGGTGACAGATGCCCTGGAACCGGAGCTACAGATGCTGGGAATCAAACCCAGGCCCTGTGGAAGAACAACCAGTGTTCTTAACTGCTGAGCCCTCTCTCCAGCCCTAGGTTTTCAATGTAAAGGTTTTGATGTGCGGTACAGTAGTGTAACCACCAACTTTAAGAAAAAATCCTGAATGCTGGCTGTATAGCAGGGTGGGGCTTGGCTGTGGTCTCGAAGACAAGACAGCCCCAAGTCTGTTCTGATCCATGTCCAGTGGAAGGGGACTAGGCCTGGGAAGTCAGAGGACACAGTCTGGGGGTTCACTGAGCTGCTGGGCTTCAGGGAACACTGGGTACAGTTAAACAGTAAGGGAAAGCATGGCCTGGATCAGGATCACAGCTCAGTCCCACGGCAGGTGCTCGGCACGCGTGAGTCCTCCGGTTCCACCCCCACCATCCCTGGCACAAACTACACATGCACACACACAGGCATGAACATACAGGCACAGACAAAGAGGTGCCAAGGTGACTTCTGAATCCCTGAGTTATAAGTAGATTATGAAATCAATAATCCTTACCAATTTTCCTTCATCCTTATCCAGGTCTCTCTAACCTGAACAAAGTGTTCATTCAGTCATAAATATTTCCACGTGATACTTGGGGCCCAGCTGTGGGCAGATGTCGGGACTACCATGGCTCGCATAAGGCTGTTCTCCAATGCTGGTTGCTCCACATGGCTTCCATGACTAACCTAAATTGTGCTCCCCCTGGACCTGGGCCTCCAGCTTCACTCAGCAGGAAAAGCTGGAATGAACTGTGTTGACAGGAAATCACGTGTGTGCCGGTGCACATGCAAACACCAACATGCAGACTCTCTATGTGTCTCTCTGTGTCTCTGTCTCTCTCTGTCTGTCTGTTTCTCTCTGTCTCTCTCTGTGTCTCTGTCTTTGTTTCTGTCTGTTTTTCTGTCTCTGTCTCTCTGTCTTTCTGTTTCTGTGTGTCTGTCTCTCTCTGTCTCTGTTTCTGTGTCTGTCTGTCTCTCTCCATGTCTCTGTCTTTGTTTCTATCTGTCTTCTCTGTCTCTCTCTGTCTTTCTGTTTCTGTTTGTCTGCCTCTCTCTGTCTCTGTTCTGTGTCTCTTTCTCTCTTTTGTCTCTGTCTGTCTCTGTCTCTGTTTCTCTCTCTCTCACCAGGAGCAATCAGCAGAACCTTCCAGGTTCCTGCCTCCAGACCCTGACGTCTGCTGCCTGGGACTAGGATTGCAGGCACACAGTTGTTCTGTCTCTCTTACAGCTGGAACGAGTCTGGCCATTCCTTAACACCTGGTTAAGGTGATACTGCTCTTCCCAGACTCATTCTTAGAATATTTTTTCCTTGACTTAAAATAGCTTCAAAACACACACGAATGCATCAGTTCCCTGTAGGGCTTCTCTGACAGTCCTGCCGTGAGCCCTTGTTTGCTCTCTCTTTGTTTTGAGTCTCTTGTTTTAATTTTATTTGAGAATTATATAAAATGCATTTTACTCATCCCCCCCTCCCCACCTTTTTTTTTTTGTTCTGTTTTTGCAGTACTAGGGACTGTACTCAAGGTCTTACCATGTTGGGCAAGTGCCCTATCATTCAGCTACAATCCCAAGCCCTCTTTTTGAGACATCACCACCTCACTAAATTTCCCAAGATAGCCTTGAACTCACTCTGCAGCCCAGGAAGCGGTTGGACTTGTGATCCTCCTACCTCAGCCTCCTGAGCAGGTGAAATTGCAGGCCTGCAGCACCAGTCTGACTGTGCCCTTTGTCCCTGCTGATACCAGAGAAGACTTCAGGAAACACAGGCTGCCTCATTGTTCTAGGTTCCCTGCCAAAGTCACTGCCACAAACAACTTAGGTGGCCATTCCAAGTCTTGTCCTTGCCATGCTGGACCTGGGGAAATATGTCAGGATCCTGGGATGTGTTCTGCTACTGGTTATTTTGCCTGAGAGGAGCTGCCAGATCAATTAAAACTCAAACAAAAGCGAGGCTGGTACACGCAATCCACCGCACGGAAAAGGGACCCTCAAAGGGAAAATAAAATTTGGGAGGCTTACTGAACCCACTGAAGAGCTGATCCAGAATTTAAATTGATTCTATAATTTATTGCATTTTAATTAGCAATCACAGGAGACCAAGTATTGTTTACTCATCTTGTTAAGCGCACCGACTGGAGGCAAATACCACGGAGCCTTAATAAGCATGAGTTATATTTACTGTGTTCAATTGTACAGTCTTGTTATAATCATCACAAGAAGAGATCCAGTTAGTACTCACCTGTTCTTGGCATGACATTTGTTGACCCCTAGGGTGACATAAAATCGGAACATATCCCATAAGCCAATCCTCATCCCACTCCAAGCTTGTCCCTGCATTGCCTTCAAGAGTATAATTTAATGAGAAAATACTTCTGGCTTAGGTTCGGCAAGTTCCCATGTGCCATTGTCACCCAAAATGCGTCTAAGCTGCTGCTGGTGGTTATTTATTTGTTTAGGCAAATAATGCCACAAACAAAGAATGTGTTTATAAGTGTCACTCGGGTCTGGAAACACCAGCAGCATCCACCTGCATTTTCCCACGAAATGATTTCGCTCTACAGTCAGTTTGGGAGGCCCACTGGATGTTTTTTCTTTTAATGAAATTTCCCCAGAGGCAGGACACAACACCGAGGCTTCCAAACAGCTCTTGCTATTATTACTCAAGCAGGAAGAGTACTGAGCCCAGCAGAGCAGCCTCTCTGGGAGCACGGTGTATCTGCTCACTGCTGAGAACGCTGTAAAGCTACCCCACGTTATTCCAGGATTCCCTGCTTACTCTCATGCTCACCTTGGGTTGCACTCAGCAGAAAACAGAGCCTTGCAAAGTAAAGTACAGTCCCATAAAAAAGGCACAAGGAGATCACTCCAAAGGTTACTCTCAAAGGATCGAAGAGAACGTGTTTCATGTCACGGATGCACGTACTATTTTTTTATACTTTGCATTCAGAATAGACATCTTTCTCCAAGAGCAGAAGCAGAGGTTGACATCGATTACTTTCTTCTCGTTCTCTCTTAACCCAGCTGTTCCACCACGGGCTCCAGTCTCTCGCTCCTGTCCTAATTAAAATGTGCTCGCTGCTAAAAAGCTCCTATTGTCCTATCCATTTAAATAGGATTCTTCTTAGATCTTTAACGAGACCACGGAGGGGTGATAAATCTGATAAGTGTCCTTATTAAGAGGAGATCATTCTCACAAGACTGTAACAGTCGCCAAAGGAAAATCGTTTGCAGCTAGTACTCAAAGTAGCCAGAGTACCCTCCTCCTGCCCAAAGTGGCGTGGCTCGGTCACACACAGACACACACACACACATACACACACACACATACACACACAGACACACATACACACACAGACACACACACACACAGACACACACAGACACATATACACACACAGACACATACACACAGACACACACAGACACACACATACACACACAGACACACACACAGACGCACAGACACATACACACACAGACACATACACACACAGATTCAGTATGGTGACATTCTGTTTACTTTTCAAAAATTTCCCTAACAGAAAGTGGTTCACTGGATGGTTTTAATCAGGTCTACAGAAAGAGAGGAACTTATTCACCCTGCCTCCCTCCATCCGTCCCTCCATCCCTCCCTCCATCTGTCCCCCCGTCCCTCCATCCCTCCATCTATCCATCCCTCCATCCCTCCGCCTATCCGTCCCTCCATCCCTCCCTCCCTCCGTCCCTCTGTCCCTCCGTCCCTCCATCCCTCCATTCCCCCTTCCTCTCCATCTCTCTTTTCCTTCCCTTTCTCTCTTCTGCCCTTTCTTCCTTCATTCCTCCTTCCTGTGCTTCCTCCCTCCTTCCCTTCCTTCCTCTCTTTTCCATTCCTTCCTTCCCCTCCTCCCGTGTTTCTCTCCTTCTACAACAGATGCTTCAGTTGTCACTATGCCTACCTCTCTGCAGGATCCGTTGTCCAAATAGGACAGCCATGGTCCCTAGAGAGGGTGCAGGGCTTTAAGGGGTCAAAGGCTGGGGAAGTCTGCCTTCTTGGGACTTAAAATGCTCCAGGAATTTAGACATGAACCCACGACTATCTGGTTGACTGGTAATGACCATGGGAGGGAGTGACAATGGAGCACAGAGCACACTTGGGAAGCACAATCCCCGCTCACTTTATTGTGTCATCAACGACCAGATGCGCTTTTCTGCGCTAAAACGTCTTCACATTTCCAAAGTTCTTGTGTAGTCAGTAGCTCCTACCATGCTCAGCTTTTATTTTAAACCCATGGCCTAAACCACCATTTCTCGGTTAGAGGGAGTTAACGTTTCTAGAATAGAGCAGGTGTGGAAAACTCTGATGCAGACACAAGCACACATGTGCCAAGGCTCCGTTTCAAGAGCATGTGCATCCGTGCTCTAGGCCTGCAGAGGAGAGCTGCTCTCAGCCTCGTTTGCTCACAGCACCCCCATTCTTGAGGGCACATTCTCATGCAAACTTCGTGATGACTGCTCGACCTAGGAGCCACAAATAAGAACTGATATGGTTCTGAAGTTATGTAAAGTTAATCTAAATTAATAACCAATCTAAAATTGCTGGAAACATGAAAAACCGTGGGTGTCGACCACAAGGGCCACTCCTTGGGTGTAAAGAGGAAAACCCCCTCTCCTCAGCCACCTAGCATGTCAGAGACTTCCTTGGAGAACAGAGGCACCTATCTGACACGCGGAGTCACTGTCTTCGTGGCCTGTCCACGGACTAGCCTGGCCTAGCACAGGCTCAAGACCTGCGCAGCCCACTGGGAGCAGATTATTTATTTCTGAGTGGGACTATAATAGAAGCCAGAATGCTCAAGAGTTCCATGCCTTGCACATTCTACTCACAAAGTAGGGTCTAAGTTGTAACCAGAAGCTTGCTGGGTGGGGATGGAGCATAGAATGGCAAGAATTGAAGAGCTGCCTTTCAGATAGACACACCCATCTTAATTACTGCACCTGACTCTGCACACTGACAACAGGGTCGCCCCATGGTCAAGGGGAAGGTGTTTATTGGAGATGTAAGAGAGGGAACAGCCGGGGCCCCGGGAAGGATCCAGAGCACAGAAAGTAGTAGATTGAACATGCCCAGCAGACTGGACCTGGAGAGAAGAAGGAGGAGGGAGAGAGAGAAAGAGAGAGAGAGAGAGAGAACGTAGAGGGGTGGCAGATGAGGAGAGACAGAGGAGGAAGGGGAGACCCTGTGGGCAAAAGAGAGCACATTGCTGAAATAGCAGGGTTATAAGGAATAGTATGGAGGGAAGGCCAAGTTAGAGAAATTTAGGGTAGGAGGGGAGGTGGGAAGAGCTTGGATGGATTCTGAAATGTGTAACAGGTATGTGTGATACTGAGGGAGCCTGGAGGCCAGCATATGGTTTGGTACGCTGATAGACTCCAGAGATGGTCATTTGTCCCTTCTGCCACTGATAAGGGAAATGGTTCCTTTGGTGGAGGGGAACTGGCCTCATAAGTTCCTGAGGAGTGCTGGGTTTTTCTAACCTCCAGAAATTGGGGAAGCAGAGTTTCCTTTGCCCCTGACACTAACCTGTTGACAGTGAAGCTCCAGAACTCCCGGAGCCACCATTTCCTCTTAGGAGCTCAGATTTTCTCTGGCTCCCAAAGCGTGACACTATTTCCCTCCTTCCCCAGGTACACACAGTCATGGCTGCCCTAGCACATTTTATACTATTAATAAGAACGAGGTTTGGAGGGAACCAATAACTCTCCTCACGGACTTGAGGCACGCTCTGCAGAAGGGAGATCACACCCAGTACTGGGGAGCTATTGCTGACTGCCTGGGGCTAGTGAGGCCATGGATCTTAGAAGAGACCCTCCTGCCATCACTAGAAGGCAGCATAATTTCTAACCATATCATAAATATTTATCCCTTATCAAAGAAAGTCCTCTTTGCAACAGATGGAGACCATTATAGGAAACCACAACCAATCACAAGCAGAGAACAAGCGATCCGGGCCCCAGGCCCCAGTAGATACATCTACAACACAATTCTTACACCTGAGGCTCAGAGAGCATCTAGGAAGAGGAAAAGCAGAGAAACCATAAGAGGCAAAGGACTAGGAAATCTGCTGTGAGGACATGTTTCCTCCAAATGACAGAGAAGACACCATGATTGCACCCGTGATACTGCCACAGTGTGGCGCCCAAACAAGACCTGAACAGGGACATCACCAATGGACTTGCGAACATGGAATTCTTACAGGCCTGCCCCTGGGAGAAGAACTACAGGCAGCTAAGGGATATTTCCGGAGTAATTGATTATCCAACACTAAGTGGTCAACTGTAGATGAAAATTTCTGTCCTGCCAGGTCCCGCAGCCATTCGGTCCCAAAGAAACACACAGAGGCCTACATTAATTATAAACTGCTTGACTTATTAGCTCAAGATTATTAACTAACTCTTACAACTTAAATTAACCCATAATTCTAATCTGTGCTTAGCCACATGACTTGGTACCTTTTCTCAGTGCAGCATTCTTATCTTGCTTGCTCTGTGTCTGGGTGACGACTGCAGACTGAGCCTTTCCTCTTCCCAGAATTCTCCTGTTCTGGTTGCCCCGCCTATACTTCCTGCCTGGCTGAAGCTCAGAACTGAGTATAATGAAGGGGTATTTATTTAGGGATAGACTCAGATCACAGTCCTCTGCAGGAATGGGGAACAGGAACTGAATCCAGCAGCAGGAAAAGCGAGTGAGCATGCACTTTACGTAGGCATTTATAGTAGAAAAAGCCATGCCCAAGTGGGCTGGTGTCTTAAAGGCTACTGGCTGAAGGAGTTCCTACAGCACCTGGCTACTGGCCAATCAACATTTCATTAAATCAGTATGAGTGACAAATCTTTACAGTGTACAAAAGCATTATCTTACAGCAGTCAACCCTAAAATCATATATACAAGTAGCACCAAATGAACTAGGCAGTTTGTTTTTATGCATTTAGGTGTGTGTGTGTGTGTGTGTGTGTGTGTGTGGCAATAACAAAGAAACAAGAAAAAAAGGGCCATAATTTTGAGAAGGGGCAGGAGGGAGAGTACAAGCGGTAAAGGAAGAAGGAAATGATGTTATTACATTTTAATTTTTAAAAAGAATGGGTTGGATTTGGACATGTGCCAGCATCCTGCAAATGCTTGTGTGTGCCCACAGTTCCTCTTGTTGCCAGTCCGTGGAGCCTCAGATGAGAAGATGCTGTTGGGTACAATGACAAGGAAGCCTCACAGCTTCACTGAGTCCCTCATTGTGACTTTCTCCAGGCCCAGGTGGCCGTCCTTCCGATTTCTCTACCTGCAGCACACTTCTTGGGCTGGCTCTGCCCCATCTGACACTCCTCTTGGTAAGACATTCCAGGGTTCTGGCATCTCTCACATCTTGGAGTCTACACCACATTCCACGCTTCACTTTCGCAGCTGCCCACAATGGCCTTGGGGCCTCCATGCAGGGAATCCTTTGCCACTTGGTCTCCGCTCTCCTCAACTGTGGGGGAAATTCCACAACATTTTGTTCCTTCACCACTCAGAAGCCAGAGCTCTCAGTGAGACTGGCCCTTGAGTAGGGTCGTCGCTCTCATTTGTTATTGCTCCTTAGGCTTTTTTCTTCCAACAGGATTAGAAGCGTAGCTGGGTGGGGGTCTTCCCTCAAGGGCATCGCCCCTTCATTCTAGTGCAGATCAGGTCTCGCCTTGATTTCCTCTCTCGGGCCTTGGCTCCCTTTTCTCTTCCTGTTGCACATATTGTATTGCTTTTTTCCGACTGGCTCTTTCTGGCTGGAGACCTGCACAAGAGGGACCACGGATGACATGTGACACAGTCAGTGTCAGGCTGTCTTCAAACGTCCTCCACCAAAGAACATCATCCATTGCTTTTTAACTTAGCCTCAAGAAAATTTTTCGGACAAGGACGGAAAACAATCAGTCTTTGCCGAAGTATCGCAAGAGTGGTCTCTAACACAGTTGCTGATGTTGCTCCCCTCTGAAGCCTCTCGAGCTGCACTGCCACAGTCCACGGCTCTCTACGCCCCGCCCCTGCTTACAGTGTTCAATTGACTTTCTAGTTCACAGGCCCAAAGTCTTCCACATTCTCTAAAGCCACACGGTTAGGTCTGTCACAGCAATAGCCTACATCCTGGTACCACCGTCTATGTTCCTGGTACAAAGGATTCTGGGGTCTCGGAGTCATATGTTTAGTATCAGTGACTGGATCCCTGAAGTCACAGGCAGTAGCACCCACAATGGACTTGGAGAGAACACAGTAGTTTTCATTGTGCTAAGTCATTGAGGTGA